>JAZGTJ010003761.1:0-33709 GCA_036877575.1 Botia almorhae
ATATATGTACAGGATTTTCTATAAAGTATACAAAACAGGTATAAAAATGGGAAAAACTGGTGGTTTAAGATTGACATGACATCTGAGGAGAAAAAAAATCGAAACATTTCATACTAATCAATATTTTGTTCGTTTTAAGTTTGTCCACTGAGCTTACAGCTTTCCTGTAGCTCAGTGGTTAGAGCATGGCGTTAACAACCCCAAGGTCATGGGTTCGATCCCAGGGATTGCACATACTTAATGTATAATGTCTTATTATAACTGTGCGGTCTTCCCAAGAACTGCGTGTTCAGAGTGAAAGCTCTTGGAAAGAGAGAGACATATCTGTCATATTTAATGATGGGGGCTGCAATGGATCTGGTTCCCACCAGTAAAGGGAGAATTAACACATGATCATTTGTGTTCTTGGTTGGCAGGTGTCCCGGTACTGTAACCCAACCTGCCTGAGCTCAATCAAACACTGAACGAGTAACTGTCACCAACACAGGCGGACCAACTCATCAAAGCTCTCCCCTCCTCCACCCGTACATCAGAACATTCTACTTCCTCTTCCTGTTGTCATGGTGACAGTTGTGCTGGAAATCCTGATCATGAGATAAACAACTTATACCATCCTTTTAAAATCATACACACGAAGTAGTTGTGTAAAAGAGGATGGTGCATTTATGGACAATTTTTCCAGATGACAGATTTTTAAAATAAACTTTTGAATTGAAATAAAATGATTACCGGTGTTGTAACAATTCTAAGCAAGACATTCACATCCACAATTTAATTTGATTATTTATTCTGCATTTTACCCCATGTCACATTGGTCCGAATGGCACAAATAGCTCTGGAGTGCAACTTAATCGTGGACCTCACAGGTACTAGTTGTTAACTCTAAGTGTCACACTGTAGCTAGTGGCTTGTTTGCGTATTATACAGGTTTAAGTCATTGCATTAAGACGGCTTAAAGTGCAGGGTTGGAACCATGGAGATGAGCTTTGTCTGGTCACCTGAGTCGACTAAATGAAGACTGGGCACGGACATTACAACACACTGCTGTTGAAATGAAACCTGAGCCAGACAGAAATGAGATAAAGAGATGCAAAATATACAGTAGTCAAGTGGCATTTGTGTGACATTTGTGTACAGGAGAACACAGACTTTTTTTTGGGGTTCCACCAGTTCAATAGCAGCCAAAAGCGTTTCATCTGCAGTGCAACTGAAGGTTCTATCAGGTCCATTGTTTATGTTATATAGCTACAACTGTGACATCACTGACTCCGTCAACATTCCATTGTTCTAGGATTGTAACGGAAAAGATTTGAATGCGATTCCTGTGATGTCTGGCTGGAGAACAGGGAGGGAGGAGGTCGAACAGTAAACTAGTTTCTTCTTCTTCGTCAAAAAGCAGCAACCACTTTACTCCTCCTTTCATAAACTCCTCCGCTCATCTCTAAGTCGGTCTCGATGGCCCCGAGCGTATCTTTGCTCTATTAAAAGACCAAAGAACTAGTTAAAAATGGAACCGAGACAAAAGAAGGGAAAAGTAAAACATTTAAGCTTGAACTTTTTAATTTGTTAAAAATAAACAAAAAACGTTATTGAGCATGTACGTAACGGATCAGTAATCTCCTTACAATACTCCCATTTATTTATATGTTCATAACACTGATTTACAATTTAAGCTGACGGGTTCGATTCTCGGAAAATGTCAGTTTGTCTCAAAGAAATGTAAAGTAACCTGCAATTTTATGTTTCAAACAGAGATGGCGATAGAGAGGCAAAAGTTACGGATTGCAGCGTTAAAAGAAAATGGCAAAGCTATCTATCTAAATTTCAAAAGTGAAGCCAAATTATAAAGGGGAAACTTTGAGTCACACCCTTCATAAAGGCTAGTCTTTCATACAAGTGCTCGCAGTTAAAATGTTGCTGACAGAAGCAAACAAGCCAGTTTTGCAACCTATTCCTAATCTCTCTAAATCTCATAATAAATATAATGAGCTATAATTTCAAAGGTATGTATTAGCAGTTGGAGGTGATTACTGTACCTTAGAGTTTTCTCTGTGCTGCTGTTTCTTCCACTGGGTTGAGAAGAGGCTTTGAATTGGGCCTCCAGCCTGGCATACAGGCCACCTGCAGGCTGAAACACACAAAAACATGCATCATGTGACATGTGATTATAGTAGTCAAACTGAGTAAAACTATTGTAAAAGATCAATGAGGTGGATGTGTAATAGGTAAACAAGCTTTACAGTTCCACTCCGTAAACAGAATACATGTAAACATATACAAACACACTCTTGTCCACATGCATTAATGAGGCTTTATGAGGATTTATCTATGGGAGTAAGAATTGCTTTGTACCTCTTTTGTGTCCTTAACCTTCGTCTGCTCCTGGTCTCCAAAACGCATTTTAGTGAGATTTGCTATAATCTCCTCCATTCTCCTTTGATCTGGAATCAGTGTAAATGTAGACACGTCCAAGATCATCACAAATCGACACCAGCACTCGAAAGCTTTTATGTCAGAAGAACAGCCACAACTGTCCCTCGTTTATTTTTGGTTAGCGTAAAATAATGCCACAATTACACTTTCAAAACTCTTACGAATACAAATGGCCGATTTCATTTATTCTGATGAGATTTTAGAGGGTTTTTAAGTGATGTGGTCTCTATATTATAACAGCAGCCCTACCACTGTGTAATTGTGAGCGTGTTTGTTAAAGAGCATCTGCATTCCTACCTTCCTCTCTCTGAGCGTCTTGATTGTACCTCATGGAGCGAGCGCTATCCCACTTATTCTTCTGGATGCTGACGCTGAAAGTGTGAGAAACAGCTAAGTGTATCATTCAGAGGAGACCCAGCTAACAATTTTAGGTTCTAAGAAAGTTTCCCTAACGTTTCCCATAAAGAAACTAAAACTTTGAAAGTGTTATTCTGAATGTTTAAGGAACATTCAAACTGTCCATTTTTTTGATGTTGTATTAAAGTTATTGTTTGGCTATAAGTACATTACTCAAACATTTTTTAATTCTGTAACTTTAAAAACATTCCACAACAACTAGGAATAATGTTTTGACATATGATATATATACTGTTAAAAAGGTTCTACTAACATTATTGCAACGTGTTTTGATAACTTTTAAGAGAACTTTTAGAGAATGTTAGCCATTGTTCTGAGAATGTTCCCTGACTACAAATGCTTGCTCAATCATGTCATGACTAGGTTATCAGGCCAATACATGATCAGTTTTATAGAAAACAGAAAGTCTTTAGAATCACTCACATGAATGGGGTTGAGTCTCGCGAGGGTGCCTTTAAAACAACAACATAATAAATGAACAGTGACATACAACAACATAGCTAAACTTTTCTGTATGTTTACATTTAGGAGCCCCATTTTTGTTGTATTAACGTTAATTAATATTATAACGTTATCAAAGTTTTGTCTGCAAAGTTTTAAAAACGTTTCACAAGCAACTTCAGAAAAAGTTTTTGATATGATATATAACATTAATACATTTCTACTATTGTTACTGAAAGAATCATTTTTGATAACTTTGAGAGAATGTTAGGCAATGTTTTAAAAACTCTGTTAGCTGGGATATTGCTGCAGGCCCCTCAGCTGTTTTAAAAATAAACGTTAGAAATTGTTGTGGGACTCCCTGGAATCATTCCCACATTTCACCCTGCTAGCTATGGCCGCTGTCACAATGCTAGGGTGTTGGAAAGGCATCGCTATGCGGTCGAGGTTCGGAGTATCTTTTCAGTGTGTTGCTGGGTGGTTGCTTATTGGCCCAAGACTTAAGGGCCCACCCCAATCTCTGATATTTCAATCCCCAGGTATAGCGTATCCTTCCTTCAAGTCCCTGAGCTCAGGCAATGAAACCTTTGCAATCACCATTATAAACTTATTAATGAATTGCACATACCTTTTCTGATTTCTCTTTACGCTGAAAGTTCGGGGAGGACACCTGCCTTTTCAAAGGTTTCCCAGATTTTCTGGCCTTTTTAGCAGCTGTGTAATAAAAGTCACAAACCCCGTCAGTATCTTCACAATTATACGCTACCGCCACCTTCTGACCACAAAGAGGTACTGCGCCTCATAAAACATCTGCTAATTTTCCTGCTGATGTGCAACGTTTGTAGTTGACCTTGTTTTTTTGAGCTGTCTTCTTCATCCCCAACCTCATCCTCTGTGACCTCTGACCCTGTCGTGTACTCCTCATCCTCAGACAGCAGAGTCTGCTGCCGCTGCAAACAGACAAAACAATGTGAAGTGTGTGTGTGTCCGCATGTGTGTAAATGTTTCATTTAATGTTTGAGAAACTTGTTCCTTACCAGCTGAAAACTCCAGTTTTTTAACAGCGAAAACTGCTGGAGGAAACAAAATTATGAATTTGAATGTGGTTCAATTAATTTAAATTTGCAATAGTGAGACATTCCTCACCATAAAAGCAGTTGAAATAACAGAGAAAATCAATGAAAACTACAGTGATGTGGAGTACACATGATTAACGCCAACAGAATTGGCAAACAAACAAACAAATAAACAAAATAAAAAGCAAATTCGAGTAAAAAGTGCAATATACTCACAGCTGCACTTTCTCTTGGTCTGTGAGCTGTAACCACACGTGGATCCAGCATTACATCGCAGCTCGGCCCACAATCACTGCCTGCAGACGGGCCCTCAGAACTACTGCAAAACCACACAGATAAAGGCACAAAACACAGTCAAAGGAACCAAACCTACATTGGGTAGAGAATTAAATGAATCAAATATGCCATGCAACCAGAGCCATACGAGGCTTATTATATCAATATATAATATAATTATAATTATATCATCCATGCATGCAACAGGGCTCATTTTTTCCATAAAGAGTGTTCCTGTAGGCTGACCTCTCGGGCACACACACAGCCTCTCTGTGCAGCAGCAGGTCATTCAGTATTCTGGTCTGGGTCGAGTTTACATTGTGATCGCCGCGGTCGCCACCATCTGCCACGCTCACAATGTGGTCTCTTATTTTACAGCCCTGCACCAACACACGCACACACACACACACACACACACACACACACACACAGAGAGTGAACCGTGAGACAAGTTCAAAGATCATCTGAGTTCATGATAGCATTCTAAAGAAACAAAACAAACCTTGGCCATGGATGAAGGTTCGAATCGCAGGACTCTCTGGTTGCAGCAAGGGTAAACACCTATGCCATGACAATTATGATCTTCTCCAATACCAGGATACACAACTCCCTCTGGGTGGTACTTACATTGGCTCATATCCATACACAGGAAAGCCTGGCAAAGGGATACAACTTATACTGATTGGACCTATTTTTTCCCTTCTTGTTTTATTTGACCTTATTTAGTAAATATTCAATCAACATTTACAGCATATCTACACTTCATTTTTAACCCATAAACAGAGTTTTATGATCATGAAAATCTTTAAAGAAATGTTGACATGTTGGTTAAATTAATAAAAAAGGTTTTGCTTTACAATATTAGTTAATATTTTGCACTATTTGTAGGTCACTAATTAAATAATCAAATTCGTGACCCTGAACATGTTAACATTTAGCTTCCATAAAAGCACACCGGATATTTTTTTAAATATTAGAACAATTAACAAACAATTTACAAAGCCAGTGCGGTAGTGTGTTTACCTGTTTGCACAATGAGCATGTGAGGAAGTTGATGGTGCCCCAGATCCTCCAGTAGACTAGAACCCAGGACTTTAACTCTTCATAAAGCCCATTGACATACTCATGTACATCCCAGGTCTTATGTCTGTCCCACACCAACATCACACCAGAAAGAACACATGATTTTACTACACAGATAATTACAGCTGACCAATTACAGTAACCAGACTATCCTGACGCATTAGGACAGTAATACACAGTGTGTATGTGATTTAAAGAGATTGTAATATAGAGTGTATAATATGGAGTATATATACAGTGTATAATAGAACCTGGTATGAGAAAATATAATGTTTCCTCTGGAATCTATGTTGATTTTGTTTGGAACACAAGGAATCTTTCTCTCTGTTTCTTTGGTTAGAAGCTTAAGGCAAAGACCACACCTGGAAAGATTGAACCACAATGTTGTATTACCAGCCACTCCAGAGCACGTCAATAAAAGTACGATAATATATTAAACTAATAAAATGCTTAATAATATAGTAACTTTAACTGTAATACATCAGTCTCTCACCTGTACAGAGTACATGCGTTATGTGGGGAGTCATGATTCTGATAATCATGATCAAACAATCTCTCGATCTTCTTCTGAAACAGTTTGCTGTTTACAGGTGCAAATGAAAACAAAAAGTGTCATCAATACAATACTATATAATGTACTGCATTTATTTTATATTAACTCCGTAAACTGCAGATCTGAAGAGACAAAATGCATATTTTTTAAAAATCTAATATTAAAACATACGTAAAATATTGACATCATACAAAGCTACTAAATATCCCGCACATTGAAAATTACTTAGTTTGATCTGTTCTCACCTTTTAAATTTGTCTTTTTTGTCCTTAAGGTCATTTGCCTCATTGTGGCTAAACAGATCGGCGATGCGTCCGGCCAGACTGTCATTAATGCAGCTCATATTGCACGGCGTTGCTATGATGTTGTTCATATGTTCGTGACAAAACTGGATGCACTCCTCAACCTTCAGATCCATAAAACACACGAAAATTATAAACTGGAGTCCTTTCGATATATGCATAATCAACCAACACACATGCTATATCTACACACTGCTCAGACAAAACAATCACAAACTACTGAACTCACAGCAGAAATAATGTGTAATGTTTTTGGAGAATATTTTTTCACCAGATTTTCCTGAGAATAACAATTCAAGATCTCCAAGTCATCCTTGTTTGTTTGGGCAGTGCATAGAACTGTGAAGAACACGTAAATGATGAGACAGCCATCATGCATCATGCTTTTAACATGCACTACCACCTAAACGTCACCCAGCTCAGAGCACGTTAACTACATTACCCAAAACACTGTTAACCCTCACATCACTTACTAAAGTTTCCATCTTCAAGAACTCGGAGGAGATCAGGATTGAGATGACATTGCTGTGCTCTGCAACCAAACACCACATAACATAACCGACAACATCACAAACAGCGAAACATCAAACTCACAGCCAACGCACAATCACGTGGAACACCATCCACCACTTACAAACACCATTCAGCCAGATCAGAGAACAGACAGTACACGAGACCTCTGATGGTATCTTTTGTTTACTGAAATATTAAAGCACAACAGTAAACGCACATCTGAAGGAACATCTGAAGTTCCCAAGAGACAATTACCCAATTTGGGTTTCTCGATGGGTTTCCCATGCGGATGTTCGATGTCGTGGCTCCTGACGTAGTTCATGAGCCAGTCGAAGATCTGGACGTCACAGTGGACAGAGATGTCCACCTCGTCCCAGCGTTGAGGATCCACAGCCAGATACTCTTCAAAGTAACGCATCTCTCTTACCAGGAGGTTCCTTGGACACATGAAGTCCTGCTTCAGGTTTTTTGCTTCATCACATACATGGATTACCATGTTAGGGCTTTGTAAAAAGAGACAGAAGCAAAGTTACTCGGTACTGCATCAGTTTCTGCAGTTACTCAGTACTGCAGTAGCTTCACTTTAAGAGGGTTTTAATATTTTTATTGAATTAAAAAGTTAAAAGCTCCACATAATTCTCTTATCAGGCGCATTTTAGTATTTACGGTCAATTTATTTGCAATTTCAGTCTGCATTACACAGATTTGTCCAGTCATATTTCATCGTCTCCCTAAACGCTCCCCAAAACACAACCAATGTTTGTGGCTGTGACATAACTAATGACTTAAAAAAGGTACAAGCTCTCCAATATGGATTCCTTCAATGCAGGAAAAAATGATTCTTGTCATAAGAGTTTACAAGGTGTTTACTACACTAGATCTGAAGAGTGAGATGGAAGAGACAGGAGAACAGAATAAAAAGATCATTTATCTGGACAGGATGAAAGCAGCTCACCTCATCTTCTCATCTGTCTTCTCAATCTTCTCTGCAGGATCTTCACTCTCATTGTCTGCTGAGGCTCCTCGAGCAGCAGAAATCACAGTAAGATCTGGTGATAAAGCACTTAATGTATATCAACTGTCCCAGCAGCACGTATGTAACATACAATACAATTATATGAAATGCAATACAATAAAATGCAGTTTACAGTTCAGCACTAAGTAATGGACTGGCCATTTTTGCCCAAACCCCACCCACAGACTCACCTGACACTGACACAGTGCTCTGATTGGACTGTGGTTCTCCTGTCTCTCCACTGTTGTCCAATAGGTTCGATTTGATATAGGAGGAAAAGGTTTCTGATGGAGAGCTCACTGCTCTGGTCAGTGGGTTACACTGGTCATCAACATGAGGGAAACTGCCTGTAGCTTTCAGCTCCTCAAATCTCCGTGCACACTGTAAAAATGCAAGAGGATAAGCTAAACCAGTCAAAACAATTGATAAGGATACGTATTACTTTTGTTCAGCAAGACAGTATATATTCAAATACAACCAGTATATACTCAAATAAAAACTTGATAAGGCAGCCTCGTCCTTACAACCTAAAACTGTTAGCTGGGTTTTTTGTGTCTCATACCTCTTTAGGTGTGAATCCCGGGACCAACTTGGCAACATTCTCCCAGTTGATTGGCTGAGGCGTTGCCCATAGTGAGCTCAGGACCATATCCAAGACCAGGAGGTTATTGTCATACGGGAAATTATTATTAACAGAGCAAAGACGATTCATTTCTGTGGTGCAGAGAAAAAACATCACATAATTTAGAAAAAACGGACATGCTTATAAAAAGCCAATTCCTTTTTCTCAATCGTCCCTCATTTTCTCCCCACACAAAAGCGACAGTTTGGAGAAATGACAGCTGTCCCATTTCGTGTCATGTAATATGAGTTTATATAAATACTCAGTTGGTATTACGTGGAGTTAAAAAGATGGTTAGCTGACCATTACGGATTTATCGACTGATCATGGACACATTTTGTGTCGCATCCTCTAAAGGGAATGCTAAGCTAACACACACAGTCCCATCACACAGTTTACCCTTTTTCAGAACGATGCGCTGTTTCTTCTGGTAGAGACGCTCCTCTTTCATTCCAGCTGAGCGGCGTTAATAACAAGCTGGATTTGAAGAGCATCAATAGAGATGCTAGCTTTGATTTTATCCTGGTAAAGTTCACTTTCACACAGCACATACGAACGATTAAGACAAATGCAGAGCCTTTACAAGCCTGGAATTCCCAGCCTTAGTGGGCATGACTATGCAAAGTCGTATTTCTCTTGCTTCGGAAGCGGTTCCTGTTAAAACTGCAAATAGGTGAGAAAAAGCGATGCGGCGTATATACACACCGGCCTGGATGCCGCTTCCATAACGATGCGCTACAGTCTCCTGGCTGGAGAAACTCCTCCCACGCTTTTAAACCACAGCTGCCTGTTTGTATATTTAGATTTGACGGACGGCCTACGAGCTTTGTGCAGTGCTGACCTAAGCTTTTTAAAAGGAAACTGACAAAAATTGTTGATGGTCGATTTAGGTCAGAGGATTAACTGCACGTTTCCTGCTCGGTCGTTTGTGCTGCACGCTGTATTTCCGGTGCCGCACTGCAGCAGGTGCCTGGCGGCGTCTCCGTTGCCTAGCGACAGCGACATTAGCTTTTCCATTTGATTAATGGGTTTCTCTGTTCTTAATATGGACTTCAGAGAAACATACATTTTGCGCAGATTCTCTAATAGATAATGCTGAACAAAGCAGTCTAGCACTAGACTAAAAACTGCTGTGCTCATTGTTTGTCATTTAGTGATTTGTAAGAGAACTATTGAGAACTATTGACTGCACTGTAACTCGTCAGATGCAGTTCCCTAATTCCCAAAATTACCTCCTTCTCGTGAGTTATAGTCAAAGTGTGTAGTCCTGCTGACAGTCTGTTAACCTATGCAGATCTGCAGTGGAACACAATGCATTTTTAGTTATTTTTGTAATAGGACTGTATTTTCTGAACCATCTCAGCATCAATAAGTACAATATATCATCTTTTAAATGCTGTAAGTTTACAATTAAACGAAACAAGAGATGTACATTTTTAAGTATTTATTGACAAAATAATTGTTTGTATTTACATAATTGCACATTGTGTTATTTGTAGGAGAAAACCAACCTAAAAATACCACAAAAATCCACAAACTTGTCCATGATACAACACAACTTAAAAACAGACACATTATTCACAACATTGCTGAAACATGAACCGTCTAAAACTCATACATAAGGAAATATATAGTTAATATTACATTACAAATGAAACTTATTTGAGTAGTCTGGGAACTATCAATTTAACCTCATCAAATGCATTAACTGCATACATGAAAAACATATTTGTAACCTTTCTACTTTTATGTGTGAAGTGACACTTAAATGGATTAAATCTATTTTGCAAATTAATTAAATAAACGAACACATCAACCGGGAGAACTATTAACACCTTTATAATAACAACTGAAATTTTGTGCCTTTTTGCTTTGACTTTTTAAACAAATATCTCATTCTAAAAATTGCTAGATTGAAATATGCTGTTCAGCTATGCAATACATTCGATAAATTCCACTGGTTATCAAGGCTAGGTCACATAGATGGCTATTCCCTCTGGACACTCCAGTGGAAAATACACTTTGCTTTCCTATTTCAGAACTCACATCACCCCTTTTAACACACAAACACATAAGGTAATTTATAAGTCTAACTTTTCCGAGGTTAAGACTACAGTGCTGTTGTCTGTGAACGGTTGCACCTCTGGGGCAGTGTAAGTGTGTGTTTCCCCATACACAGACTCCAGGAGTTCATCTGTGTGTGATGGGCTAGGAACAACCAGCTGGGAACTAGGGTTAGAGGCTGTAGTTATATGGGTTGCTGGGAGGTTCTGGGCAGCCTGCTGGGTCTGTGCTAGAGTCTCCAATTCCGCATGCTTTCGACCTCTCCTCCGGCCCAACACTTTGACGTAGTTGGCAGGGACAAAGCCAGTGGTCTGCCCGTCCACACTGGCCAATAGCCAGCCACGTACCTTAGGCTGTTGTTCTAGAAACAAGATGAGAATGCCAATGAGAATGGATTTGTGACACAACACGAGCTGTACTTTTTATATAAACTTATCAATTAAAATTCCGAACTATGTATTTTTACTGTGTTTAATAAAAATGATATTATTGTGTTCAAAATATATGATGTTCTTTACCTTTAGGGGCCAGGTTAAGCATGTCTCCGGCCTCTAGTGAGATTTCTTCCTCAGACGCAGCTGTAAAATCATACTCAGCTCGAGCTACCACGTGGTCATCTTCCCCACTCGCCCAGTTAGTGGCTACAACACACAACACAAACACATTTTAGTTGCCCCATCAAACACAGAAGTTCAGATACAGCTAGATATAGGGCACTATATTCAGACACTAATAAAGAAACAAATTTAGGCGAGTGTGTATTCTACAAGTGCATTGATTTTAAGATATGTGAGGTGATATAACTCGTTGAATAACTCGTTGACAGGAATTTAATCTGCAATAAATGGTAAGATACGACACATTCTGCCAGAGTGTAAATAAGACTAAAATAATACTGGTAAATAGCAAAGCATAGGTATAAGCATGACACAGGCTATTTCCATTGACATGATAAAGATAAAATAATTGTTTATTCTTTAATAAGACTCACTACTCAGATCATAATGTGGGAAATGGGAGTAGAATAAATGCTGAAGCTCAAACAGAAAAGAATCTGATCAACACAATATTGGTCATTTCTCACCGCCATCCTCAGAACCCTCGGCAGACCTCAAAAGCCTCCAGATCAAATATGGTCCCCCAAGAACAACAGCAAAAAACAGGAAAATGGGCCATGATTTGACAGAATTCCCACTCGGGTCATCTATCCCTGCACCCCTGGTTCCTAAAGCCGGCACCACAGAGGACGCAGCACTGTCTGCCCACAGGTCATCCACCTCTGAATCCTGACCAAATCCCAGTAGCCTCTGAAGCCTGCGATACAGGTACCTAAGTGTTCTTACCAGGGCGAAAGCAGACAGCACTTTTGTGAAATGGATACGCAGACGAGAGAAGTGATTGGCGACATCTAGAACAGCACGGAAACTGTTATAAACAGCCGAAAACGTAGCATCCATCATCATGCTGACCGACGAGAAGGCATGGACAATGCTCTCGATGGATTGAAATGCTCCCCGGCTGCTCTCCTCTGCCTGCTGGACAAACCGGCTGGGTGGGATGTCATCCATCTGGTAACGATTATAACCCAAACCACCTCCAATTCCATAACCACTGTAGCTATAGGGGCTGTAGCCTCCATACATGGAGCTCCCATACATGGAGCTCCCATACGGGCTGTATGAGGAGGGAAACGAGCTGTAGGTAGGGCGATATGTCTGTCGGACAGGTCTGGGGGGAATAGGAGGTACCACTCGCGTTAGAACCGGATGACCAGACACTGATGGCCCACTTTGTACTGTTGATCCAAAGTCAGAGGAGCTGGGTACAATAAAACAAAATCGTTAAGTGCAATACCACAACTTAATAACGTCGTGGAGAAACGATATACATTTGTCCCTTGTTTAGCAAGAGTTAAACGTAAAAGGGTCGCAGCATGTGTGTAATGGCGTGTTAAGTGAGAAACCGTCATGTAACTGAACTTTGACACTTGATAACATTACGTGCGCGAGCACGAGTCAACTTATTTACATAACAGCAACGACACAAAAATACAAAACCAGGCAAGAGAACTACTCAGTATGCATCACAATCAGCCAATCATTATGTGTGTTAGAATAAAACTTTCGTATAGTATATTTATTATCTGTGTTTTGTATTTGGATATTTCGACAGCTATCAAATTGGTTTGTACTCCCAGACTCAGTCTTCTGGACATACTGACTCTAATAAGGCAAGTTTTTACGAACCGATAGTTTAGAGGTGCTGTTATAGTTCCCGGGATCCGGCGCTCCCATGGTTTTGGTGGAGGCTGAGCCATTATTTTATTTTCAGACCAAATCTAACCCTCTGCTCCGTGTACCTAACGCCTGGAAGAGAAACTGGCCCACACTTAGACTAAAGCAATCTACCCTTACATCGATCTGACGGTCTTTCGACACCAGACTAAAGCAATCTAACACTGGATTGGCAATGCGCTCGTATTGTCACGTGATATATTCTTTAAGTATATAACACACATATGTTGTCCAGTTGTCTCTTTAACGTCTTTGGTATTTAATTGAGGTAATTTTACCCTTTCAGCAGTGAAAACGGGCACACGTCGCTCAGCGATAAGGCACAACCACTGGCGAGCGACTTTTATACAGTTATCGTGACTTTTAAAAGCTATCTGATTTAGCATTTTCTTGAGGTTTGCATCCTACACAGTAAACTACATCCTACATATTACACTACACCATAAACTATGTTAGGTCTCTATAAAAACCGTTTGTCAGAAGTGGGATTTGAACCCACGCCTCCATTCGGAGACCAGAAATCTCTCACCAGAGAAGGTTTCACTCTTGAGTCTGGCGCCTTAGACCGCTCGGCCATTCTGACATAGTCAAATGTGTTCAGGAAGCATGTATTTGTATGTATGAAAATGTTTATCTTTTCACTGATTCTACCAATTATTCCTTAGCTGTATTGTTTTAGAACAGTGAACAATTAAGAAAATAAAGCTTAGTTAATAATACATGTCTAAGGTCAACCCCCTTTAAACGAATCTTAAAACGTGTGCATTCTACTATATATATGAGATTCATGTATGCAAGTTACTAGATCTATGAAAAAATTGTGCTTTTATAAACAACTTTGTGCTCTAGTAATTTAATATTTGGTTGAATTCTAATAAAAGGTACAAAGCTATTCAGTCAACAGCAGCGAGTGATTTTCTCTTTTATCTTCTGTTGTTTGATTCATATCAACGGCATAGACAGCAGAAGAATATTAGACCGCTTAACTGTAAGACCTAATACATGTTTCCAATACTGTGTACTGAAAAGCATCAGCCACAAACTAAAGTTATGTAAACATGCGCCAAAATGGACATTTTTACTTAAATACAAGTTTATGTGTATTTGTCCGTTACGTGCATTATGCCGCAAGAGAAAGTATACTTGAAGTGTACGCATAAGCGAGTTGCTGCGCGCGTACTTAATTTAGGGAATTTTGCCCCAAAATTTTGCATACTACACGTCAAGCTACGCTATAATATGTTGAGTGTCAATAAAAGCTTTCTGTCAGAAGTGGGATTTGAACCCACGCCTCCATTCGGAGACCAGAAATCTCTCACCAGGGAAGGTTTTAAACCTTGAGTCTGGCGCCTTAGACCGCTCGGCCATTCTGACATGACGAAGACTCGATGGGAAACACAACACAGTTTCGGGCATTATTAATTATTTAACACTGATTTTAGCAAATATTTATTCCTGTTTAAATGTTTATTCCTAAAATCAATATTATTCCACACCTTTTTTATTAGTTGGTTAAAAATTTTAGAACAGTAAAAAATAAAGAAAATAAAGTTTAGCTAATTCTACCTATCTTCTACATCTTATATTCAAGTTTATCCGTGCTTAAATTAAACTGAGGTTAAATATCAAAGAGGATTTGTGAGAGAGAATTGCAGCCAGCCAGTCACTGATTCATTGTTCATAAATGTAACAAAACATTTTACAAAACAATTTATAAACCACCTGATGTCACATTTCTTTGAGGCTTTGCGTCCGATACATCACGCTATCCAAGTAACTATAAAAGCACTTTGTCAGAAGTGGGATTTGAACCCACGCCTCCATTCGGAGACCAGAAATCTCACATCGAAGAAGGTTTGAACCCTTGAGTCTGGCGCCTTAGACCGCTCGGCCATCCTGACACGCCGAAAAGCATGTGGAAATCACTATGACATTTCCGTATGTATGCTGTTTGTATGTATGAAAACTTGTACTAAAAATCTGGTGCAGAATGGTATAGCAATACACTGTTTGGGCAGTTCTTATCTGGAGAAATAGTTTACAATAATTCATTATTTGACACCGTTTTTTGCAATTATTTGTTTGAATTTCTTAGAATAGTAGACAGACATAAAACCTAAAACGTTACAGTGTACAATACATTGTAGAAATTGCATGATTACTGTATAGCGCCTGTTGCATTGTAGTTCGACTGGTCGTAATTTGCGGCATTATCTTTGTCATTCCACAAGATGGCGCTGCAGCATACATTTAATAAATTATCGCTATTGGCTGTGATCTCAAACCACAACAGCAGCTCTCTGTCTGTCATCATTTATTTCAATGATTAATTCATGAATGCCCACCAAGGCAGCTTCAAGGCTCATTATAAGAAATGTGTTTCTGCAAATTAAACTCTGTTAAAAGGGTAAGAAATTGTATGTAATGCTTGAGCACAAACTATTTAGCACGTTAAACGTTATTTTTGTAAAATTTGAACAGCATACAGGAAAACCTTCTTGACAAAAACACGAACATCTAGACAGACAGCGTTTACTTTTTGAAAGACCTTACACACTTGTAGTAAAAACGTGAAAAATAAATAGAAAATGCTTAGGAGTTTTTATGTATTAAATTCAAGCATTTTACAGAGGCATTTTGAAAGCTATCAGGTGCTACATTTCTATTTGCTACACATGTAAACTATGCCAGTCTCTATAAAAGTTTTTTGTCAGAAGTGGGATTTGAACCCACGCCTCCATTCGGAGACCAGAAACCTCTCACCAGAGAAGGTGCAGTGCCTTGAGTCTGGCGCCTTAGACCGCTCGGCCATTCTGACACGCAGCATCAAGTTTTAGGAAACACAATGAGATATTTTCTCGTCTTCGTAAGTATTAAAATTCACATTAAACTTACAGTTAATATTAAACTTCTTGAAACGCATTCATCTCAACGGCGCGGCCTTGTTAGCTGGGTACCGAGTTCACAGCCATACGGTCACTGGCCGGCAGATGTCGTCATGACGCACGTCTCTATCGCTTTGACGCGACGTTACGTCCAACCAATCGGCAGCAGTTTCAGAAGCCCAGGAAAGAAGCAGATGATATGGCAGCTTTGTGAGCGACCAGGTGGAACTCGCTTTTGTTTGATCGCACTGACAGCTGATCATGAGCACACTTTAACCCCCACACTGCAGCGGGAAACAGGGGGCAAAAATGATATATCTGATATTAATTTCTGCCGTTTCAGGAGCAATCGTGACGGTGCTTTTGCAGCTCATACTGTTGTACCGGAGGAGCCCCGAGCCTGTCGCTAGAACAGTGCAATATGTCAAAGCAGTTCCTGATCCCGCGCTGAAGGATTATTTTAGCAATCAAACAGCCGAACCAACGCAGCAACATCAAGACATCTCATCGTCTGCCTCCAAACAACCAGAGACAGCTTCTTCTAAACAGCAAGACGCCGCCGTCTCCGGCAGCAGCCCCAGACAACAGCCGCCCTCGCCTCCGCCTTCTCAAAGCGACTCTCTGCATACCTCGAAAGCGGAGACGTGCGGTTTTCTCAATGCGATCATTCTGTTTTTATTCCGGGAGCTGCGTGACACTCCGGTGGTCCGACACTGGATCACCAAAAAGATCAAGGTAGAATTTGAGGAGCTCCTCCAGACCAAGACAGCCGGGCGCCTGCTGGAGGGGCTCAGTCTGCGGGATATATCTCTGGGCAATTCAGTGCCCGTCTTTAAAACAGCCAAACTTTTGAAGCCCGTGGCCGTCAATGAAGACAACATGCCGGAGGAGCTTAATTTCGAGGTTGACTTAGAATATAACGGAGGATTTCATCTCGCCATTGATGTAGATTTAGTGTTTGGGAAATCCGCTTATCTGTTTGTCAAAATGACCCGGGTGGCGGGCAGGCTGAAGCTGCAGTTCACCCGCATACCTTTCACGCACTGGTCCTTCTCCTTCTTGGAGGACCCGCTCATAGACTTTGAGGTGAAGTCTCAGTTTGAGGGTCGTCCTCTGCCCCAGCTCACTTCTATCATAGTGAACCAGCTCAAGAGAGTTATCAAGAGGAAGCACACCTTACCAAATTACAAAATAAGGTAATATTTCACTTTCCTATTTGTGTGGCCCTCATTGCTTTCTAGGCAATATCTCCTTCCATCCCAAGGTGGTCTCACATGGTGGACAGGTAGTCTGGATGCCCCTGAGTGTTATAAGGGGCTGTAACTGAACCACAATGCTCTAAACGATAGTTTATTTTTCATATTTTACGTCTAGCTAAGTTTAACAGTGTTTTTATTAAGCCTCTTGCTTTTGAATCCCATGTTTGCTTGAATGTGACCAGACGGAAGTTAAGTTAACTTCAAGAAGCCATCTCAGAGATGATTGGTAGCATCATGTAAAAATAAATAATTTCAAGTTTGTCTTAGGCTGTTTGCGTATTTATGCCTTTTTTTATATGCAGCAGGAAGCAGAATCCACCTTCCCCTTTTGCTCACGATTCCTTTTTATTGTGCTTGTATAATTGAGCGTTAAAAGTGAGAATCTCAGGGGTTAAGTTACTTCCTGTTCTTGTCAGCCAAAAATGCATCAATTTTGTGACTAAGACATTCGGCTGAGCCTTTGAATGATCAGTTGCGGGATTCAGCCACCTACATCTCTATTACTCAGCAGCACTTGGCACACCAGAGGCTCTGGGTCTAAAGGGAGCCGGCAAAACATTCAGTCCTGTCAATGTGTGTTTGTGGATTGACAGTGTTTCTCAGCCATGGTAGGCTTTAGCAGTTGACTATTGTCTTTGAATTTAAGCTGTTAGCAACTACACAAAATGGTATGATGCCATGGTTCTTGTCTGTTTTTTTATCTTTTATGTTTTGGTCGAATCGCTCATCATTCTCGCTGGTGTTGACATAACTGTAACTGTGTACAGTCAGAACGCTTAATGTTTAATTCGTAAACTCAAGCAGAACGCTCAATGCAGCCACACTCCGGCAGTGTCTTGATTTAGCGGTGATTTGATTTAGTTAATTGTAGGGTCTGTGAAAGAACAAAAACAGCTAGATGAATTTACTCTGTAATCTTCATCAGTGTGGATGGCGCATTTGACCTTTGACCCCACACAGCTGGTACTGTGAGTTGTGAATTAAATCACTGCACTGCACTCTCTGTTGATTGTCACACTCTGCTATTGATCAGGGTGTCTCGGTATAAGACCATGATTAGTGATTAGAGTAGACTTTTAACAGAGACCCTTCCTGATGCTGTTTTATAATAACACTCAGCGTTTCACTGATTCAGCAGCCTGGCATTGGTGCTGTGCCCTCTATTATACACCATAAGGACCCATGCGGCAGAACCAAAGAGTTTTAGTTATCACACACACACACACACACTGAAGCTAAATGTTTTACCCAAAGAACTGCTTAGAGATGTGAGACATTTAAATTACACACTTATTTCTAAGCACTGGCACCTTGCCAAAAGTTGGAATCAGTTCATTAATGTTTTCTGTTTCTATGTGAATGGGTGTGTAAAGATTTTCATTATGCGGTTCTGCACACGTGTGTCTTACATGTTGTCTTCACACGTTGTGGTTTACTCCTAAATCATGTGACAAAGGCTTTTAAAAACACCACAAGTCTGTAAGAACTTCAAGTTTGAGGAATAACAATATGATTGAAACCTCACACAGCAATATCTACCCTGTATGTGCTTTTACTTTTGCGCGTCAGCACAGAATTTATCCACGTGATATGTTGTACTTCCTCTGAGTTTAATGGTTTTTGCTTTAGGGCTTGAGATTAAAAGTTTCTACTGTTTAACTTATAACGAGGGGGGTAATGCTAGACTGACAGTGTTTTTCTAAGAAGGTGTAAGAAGAACTTTGTTGAAAACAGCCCAGGGACAATTCAGTAAGCAGGCGGGCCACAATCCATTGCAGTGCTGTCTGTGTGGACCAAACTCCCGGAAAACATTGATTTAATTAGTGTTACTAATATAATAGCGGAATAATTTTGTGGCCATGAATTAATAGATTTGGTGTCTTATGTTTAAAATAATCTTTATCCACCATGTTTAAGAAAGAGATTGTTGTTGCATTTAGTTTTTATTTTTATTTATATTCCTGAATGTCCAAGCCTCTCTTTATCATTGCAGTAAATGGTGACCAAAACTGACTCATATTTATTGTGTTAACTAACCATGCATGGCGATGTGCTTGTCATTTCCTTAACAGACACCCTCTTGAATATGTAGATAATGACCGGTTACGCTGATCGGCTCCTTTATCCAGTTGTTGATCTTAATGATTTAAAGACAGGACGACAGCAGGTCTTAACTTTGTTTGTAGTTCTGACTCTGTTTGGCAGTGCTGTACTGTATAGCAGTGGTGTGACACCTGCAGAGTGTGTGTAAAGCAGAGAAATAGTTTTAAAAGTAAAGCTGTTAAATGTTAGGGGCAATATACTTGTTACATGCCCTAAAATAGTGTAACTGTGTAGGAATTTATACAACACCTACACACAGTGATGTCATCTCTGGTGCAGTCTTGGACGCGCTCCATGCCACAGATGGTCAAAACTTGAGAGTTTAGTGTGTGTGCACTGTTTAGTGGTCATATAATAAAGAAACCTTTATTGCCATGGAGCTTTTTAAGGAATCTTGAATGTTGTGACTGTGATTGTGTGTTTGTGTGTGTGTGTAGCCATTACTTGTTCTCAAAATGTTATTGAATGTAATTAGAGATGAAATTGTGTCAGTTTGTCCCTCCTCATCATCATTAGTAACGAATGTTATCACAAATAAATTATGAATGGGGATCTTATATATGGTGTGGTTCAGGTAATAACATCACTAGTGTGTATGTGTGTCTGTGTTTTCTGTCTTGAGAAATGGACAAACTGGTCTCCAGTTACCCCAGCTGATGTCATGTCTGGTGTCTTTGTGGGTCCAGCTGTTATTGATAGGTGTTTAGTGACAGCTTTGAGCTCCAGAAGATGAAGTGACACCAGCCTGGTGGGTTTTGAGCCATGTCCATCTCAGCTGAGGCTAATCTGTGAAATAGAGGGATATTTAGAGAGCCCTATCATCGCAGTGCCCTTGAGCAAGGCAGGCTGTTTGTGTGTGTGTGGGGCTTGGGACAAATTTCCCTGACTGTGCTGATTTAACGGTCCAGTTCCTCGTAGGCATTAGGGAAACACACTCTTGGTAGAAAAAGACACTGCGTTCAATCCATCCATTCAGCCATGTGACACTGATGGAGTTTGGCTCTTTAAACGTCTTGTGAAAGAGAAAATATCAGCTGCATTTGTTTTAACTGTCAACTTCCAGCCTTTTCCAAATCAGGGGACAAAAATAATTCAACATAATAATAGTTAAGTTCAACATTAGTTGACTTAACAGTGTATATCTTCCCTAGTCCTCTTTATTAAAGACCTCCACGAGCGGTCGCTCAGTGACCCAGTTCTACATTCGTCATTTGTGACTGTACACTGTGCAGTACGGCCATTGTGTCCCACATCATCCACAGTGATTGACTTGACCACGGCGGAAACTTGTACCTCTAGCTTTCTCTGTTTTTTTCCTCTCCGCCTGTCTCTCTCTCTCTGCCTCTAACTCCACTTATATAAGAGCTCTTCAGAAAACATCTGTCATGTTTCCAGTCCTGCACGCTTGCACATACTTGTTTTTGTAAAACCTCTTCTCACAATATACATATTCTGTCAGTTTATATCAGTTTGTTTTTTTCTCCGTAACCTCAGCTGTGGATTTAACATAGTAACCTGTGCAAAGCCAGATGGGCCTGTGATGTGATCATGCATTATGACTGATACCTCATTTTATCCATGTTTCATTAGACGACTGAGAGATTAAAGGTCATATCTCAAAGTTAAAGGCTAAAGGCAAATAGCATTATCTGTTTTACACTGCCAAATACAACAAGACCAAAGTTCAGCTTGGATAAAATCTCTCTATATGTTGGCTCTCTTCATTAATAGAACATCAGTGGCAACAGATAACGACCGGTTTTGTAATCACTTTCATTTGAATACATTGCATAAGCGTTACAAAAACTGCCTCTTTAAACACAATTTCCAGTGACAGGAATGCATATGTATCTGTTATTTTGTAGTCCTGATTTTCACAGATTTATATATTTCAGTTTGCAGAATCACAGATGACAAGCTCCTGGCACTCACAACCGTTCAGTCATGCATTTTTTCCTGTTGCACATAAAAGCAAAGCTGATTTTGTTCATCCTCTGTGACCTACCTGTGGTGAATATAACATATTTGGAGAGTTGCTGTTGATACAAGCAAATTTTAATCCTGTCCACAGCACATACTCATTGAAAGACAAAGCATGTGTGTTTGTGTGAGTTATATAAACTCTTTATTACACACATTTCTCATCATAAGACTCTAAAGATACTCTATTATTATTCTATTGATATCGCTGTAGTTGTGCATCAGATTTAAATAAACTTAAGCTGATACTAAACTGATACTGAATGATTGAATGTGGTTTTGTTTTATGGTAAGCCAGATAACAGCAATACAGACAGAACCATACAGGCCGAAATTGCCGTAATTATTACTGCCATAATAAATAGAAAGACAGAAAACAACAAAATACAGCTGTATGATATAATGAATAAATTATGCTTAAGGATATCATATTACATAAATGAACTTTTGTGGCCAGATTCGTTCAGCTATTGATTCGCACAGTAATTGGCTATTCTTTATCAGTCGGTTCCTGATGCTAATCTATGCAGCTTGTGTGTGTGTGTGTGTGTAATAGCTTACAGTTGGCTAACTCTACAAGGTCCAGGCTCAGGGTAATGCATGCTTGTTTCTGAGTGTGGGTGAGCAAGCAAGAGTATGTGTGTGTAAGGTAAGTGAGTATTGTATTTTTAATGCTGTGGACTGGATGTGTTTCTGTAATGCTGTTGGTGGTAAACGATAGGGCTGCGCTCTATGCCCTGTGTTTGCTCTGGAACAAACTGCAGTCATGTCCTGCAATTAGCAGCTGGGACAGAGAGAGGGGAGGGTCAGTGAGCGGGATCGGATATTAGAGTCTGATACCTAGAGTTTCACATGCTGCAGGTCTGTATACAGGAAGTAGCACCACAGGTACCGCCCACTGCAGCTTAAGTTGCACATCCAGGTGATTTATATTTAAACCAATCAGGGTAAATTCAGGGTAAAATGTCATAACAGCCAGTGTGATAGCAGCCCAGATCCTTAAACATTATGACCAGGGTAAAGGTGAAAGGTCAAGGTGTGTGAGGTATGAGCACACAAATCAAGACAGCTTGCTATTAAGTTAAAATTGACGTTTAACTTATAAATAAAAGGGTGCATTTAAAGTGTGGGAAAAGAAGGCCTTTAAGGTTAAAGTCTTCTCAATTTCCCTCTCGGTTCACTTTCTCTGTCCTGCTGAGGGGTTTATCCAGTGATGTCATTTCCTCTTTGCCGCTCTCTCTGAAGGTGACGTGAACATGCTGGGCTGCACTCAGCACACTACACAGAACAAGTTTTTTTATTTCACATTTCCTTCAGTCTCCCAATGCCCTGCTGTGCAGATATGAAGGAGAGAGAGAGAGATAAAGTTGAAGAAGAGTTCAATTAAAGAAACTGAGAAGCACAAAACCACTTTTTCTGCCTATGTTCCTTTATGTAGTCTCGGAGGTATCACTGGTGACATTGATCAGATCCAGTGAGTGCTTAGAGATCTGTGTGCTCGGAAACATTGTAGCTGGAGTGTTTGTTTTTCTTTACAAATCCGTATATCCATGTGACTTGCCTAAATCGTGGCTTAATCTCTGGATTTAGCCTGAAAATGGGCGATTAGTGTTTGCATTAGAGAAGTTAATGAAATTGCCTTTTTGTTGTCCTGACTCCATTTGCGTGATTTAAAGAAAGGTTATTTTAACGACTGACCTCTTTGTGAGAACGTCGGTGGCTTTCAGGGACAATTCTGATGGGATATTTGGAAATAAATAAAGCTCAATTTTTGAGGACAAGATTTTTCATAAAATGATTTTGAAAAATGACCCTCTATTTTCCGCTTGATTGTTTAAAAATTGTCCTGCAAAAATTCCAATAATTTGAGGTTTTCGAAACGGTATCCTTTGTTTTTGGGGAAAATAACCCTTTCTTGGCCTGTTGCCATGGTAATTTGCATGATGATAAGACAGAAAACGGTCTGGGCTTTCAGAAAAGGCCCACAAAGCAATTTCTGGGCGTGTTTTGCAAGGGCAAAGCAGAGGGCTTTTGTCTATAGAGAGAATGGCACTTCCTGTTTTAGAAACACAAGTCTCTCAGGATATTATTAGCAGTCCAGAGTCTGCAATGGCAGAGAGTTGCTCTCCTCAGAGGAATGCTGATAAACTGTATCGGCGCTGCCTCCCTCATCAGACATCGCCCTGCTTTTAAAGTTCCCTATATTCAGTCCTGTTCGTGCCAGCCACCGAACACATGATGGACAAGATTGTCATTGTGAAACAAATGCTTACACAATTTACTTCTGCAACGGTTTCTTAAACAGTAATGCAGAAGAGGAGCTTCATGTGTCACTCCCCAAAACTCAGTTTCCATCTGTCTTTGAGTCTTTAATTTCATCGTTTACTGTAGTTGAATCAGTGAGTCATATGAGGTCATTCTCTTACTGTGGTTTCGATCAAGGCTGGTGGGAGGGGCGTAATAAGTACAACAGGGAGAGTGAGACCTCAAGCAAGAGCACAAGATTTAATTTCATTTTAATGGTATTCTGACATTTAATATCATAGCTTTTTTATTCAGTTTGGCCTGAATCGGTTCCCGTCGAAGCATTTGCATAAAATGAAGGGGTTTAAAAGTGCTTGCAGTGAAATTTAACTGAACCTGTTTTTCTGCTCTTTACAAACACACTGTTTTTAGGGTGAACTGGCACACACAGAGCTGACATGTTGTGCATGTTTTTCCTGTAAGGGCTGGGCAAAAGGATCGCACGCCCAAAATGACCGTTTACGAGTATTGCCTGCGGGCCTCACTGTTAAGATTCTTCTGTCAGTATGTCTGTGCCTGATATAAATTTTAAAGTATAGCATTTTATACCTTCCTGAGCAAATTTTCTAACCATTTTAATTCACTATTTATGTAAAATACTTTGTAAAATAAATCACTATGTACTGAAAATAATTTGATTTATTTTGTCTGCCTTTAATTGACAGGTACAAGCCCTTTTTTCCCTTTCAAGTGCAGCCACCTCTGGCATCATCATGTGACCTGGACATCTCCATCCGAGACACCCTATTGGTGGAAGGGCGTCTACGTGTCACACTTGTTGAATGTAGCAGGTAGGGCAGCTATCTGGTGTGTGTGTGTGTGTGTGTGTGTGTGTGTGTCAAAATGAGAATTTACCATTTAATCTCTGTTTTGACCAATAAAACAAAGAATCGTTATTGAAATAAAGCACTTCGGCCCTTTTGGCACTGGATTCTGGGTAAAAAAAAGACAGTGTGCTGTTATAGTTTAGCCAGGCACTGTTCGTCATAGCAACTTTCTCTGTGTCTCTTATCACAGATCAGGCAAATAAATAATAAAAAGCAAATGTGCTATTGTACTATATTTTTCAGGTGTTTATAATCACACACTTGCAAGAGCCATTATAGCATTTTTGTTGCAATCTTTTGTTTATATTGTGCACAAACACACACCAAAACCATCGTGCACACCCCATATGTTTAAGATTATGGTACAGATAAAAACAGTAGTGTCATTCATTTAAAGAAGCAGGAAATGAGGCACTGTTTGTGATGTTTTTGAGACACAAAACTGTCTGAAAATACATACACACCCTTCTGAACTAATTAAATTTTAAATGGGCTGACAGCAAGCTGTTGTGTTTGAGAAAACACTCACACGTATTGCTACAACAAAAGCTGCATTCATGTGTCTTCTGTTTTCTTCTTCTGATTCGTAACAGAGTACAATAATGTTTGTTATGGGCTTGTAATAAATAATGCACAAACTCTTACCATTACAAACCAAAATGACTTTGGCCTTTACACCACTAGAGGGCAACAGTGGCTCATAAAACAATTTTTAGCATTAGGAATTTGTTTATTGAAACGTAGACTATGCTTGTTTAGTGTTTTCCTGNGGTACAGGCTGCATTATCAGATTTGTCATCAACTGGTCAAGGTAAGTATGGTTAAGTTCGGAGTTTTAAAAAATCTTTATACATTTTGAGAGTCCTTTATCACAAGTTATTCATCTCCTATTGGCAATAATATACATACTTCTGTTCTTAAGATTGTTCTTATCAATAAGTGTAATGACAAACTAGATTGTCTTTCTGTATGAGCTATTTGCTAAGGTAACCAGCAGATGGCAGCAGTAGCTTTATAAAAACTCATTTGAAGAATTTGGCTGTTCATCAGGTTGTTGGGCTAAATGTATTCTGTCCGGTTTACTTCCAAATCTTTTGATCAGTGTTACAGCATCAAATTCTGTTGAATTACTGTTCATTTACTTGTCAGAGCAAGATGTCTGAATAAGTCACAAATGCAAGTGACTGTTTGTTGAGAATTTCCATGTTTAACATCTCGTTTGTCTGTATGTTCTCTGTGTTTAGGTTGTTTATCCTGGGCTCATACGAAAGGGAGATGTATGTTCACTGCACTATAGAGCTGAGCGCCAACGAGTGGAAGGAAAAAACTCGTAGCTCCATCAAAGAGGTACACATCCTGCTGCCTGTGTGCTTCTCTGCCTGATAGTTTGTGTTTCATGCACACATACACGCTTGATTGTACGATACATATTGATAACTATTTTTGCTATGTAGAATTGACTTTATAATGCATGACATTGTCCTTGGCTTAGTAAGAGTTAATATACTTATTTTTTATTCCTATGAAAAGTGCCTTACAACATGTCGTTTGTTGTGCCACTACTTGTTTGGTTGCCTGTCCATCAAAATGGACACCTTTGTGAAATGCTTTGGCTAAAAAGTCTATAATCTATTTCTTCCTGTTAGAAATGGCAATTTGTCTTTTGGAGGAAGGACAATCTGTAAACCTTCAAACTGAGCAAATTAATATTTGCAACATCTTTTTTCTCTTCTCTTCCTGTTTACAAGAGAGCAACCGCTTCAGGAGTTGATGTCAGCTTAGCAGATAATGTCAGCTTAAATTGCTCTCTTCCAGTTATTCTGTTTTGTCTCTCCTTTCTAGCAGCAACAGACAGAAGATGAATGGAGCATAGCCTCACATTTTTTCTTACCTAAGGTTTATACATCACCATTTCTTATTCAAATCACAACCTGTTTGATCATCTGCACAGGTTTTTGATTATCAGGCTATTATTTGCTATTTTAGTGCATAAAAAATGAAATGGAAATTTTTTTTTATTGCAATGAAACATTTTAATGCCAAATTGTAGCATGATATTTATTGCGAGCTGACTTTTACCTCGCTAATGTTTACCTCGCTAACGTTTACCTCGCTAACGTTTACCTCACTTAACGTTTGTTCCTTGCGTATTTATTAGTATTTATTAATTACTAATATTACAGTCGATATACATAACATAGTTTTTGACAATAATTTGAAAGTAAGTCTTAATATAGATCAAATATATCTTTATGAACAATATATTCTGCTGAACATAGAATCATTTTCTTTCTATATCTTTGTGAAGCTGTAGACTCTTTTTGTTTGAAAAGCACACTATGTGTGTGTGATCTGAACAGTGGAGCATGTCTCAGCACTAACACAGCATGTGTTTATGTGCACGATGACTCTGCATTGACTTAAGAGACCTCATATATAACATTAAACAATCAAAAACATTAAACAAATGGTGTGATATGCAGGGTTTGGCTAAATCTGTTGCAGTGAGTGTGTATATGCATGTGTGTGTGCGTGCATGCATAAGCGTATGTTTGCGGGACTTTTACTGTCCATATAAATGTGCACTCGTACAGGCATGTTTATTTGAAGTATGAAATGGTGCATGAAGATACAGATGCACATTGGCCGCTGTGTGCATATTCCTTACATTTATCAGCTTCTCCCAGACTCTCAGAGTCAGAGACCTCTGCAGGGATTCAAACGCGGGATTAGTACTGATATCATCTGAGAAAGGTCATTGTCTCTCTCTCTTTTTCTCAATCTCTCTCCATTCTCTCTTGTGATTGCCTTTCTTCTTTGCTCTATAAGATCTTTCCAATGCAAAATTTGGATGCAAAGAGGTACCATGGTATAAAGACAGTAATACCGTAGATACTACAGTACTGATACCGTAATAGAGATGGAAAACTTTCATATCATTGAGTCATGGATTGCCTGAAGGACTGGTCGATGATTCTGTCTTGGATAATAAAGCTGGTTTTATGTTCACCAGGCCCTGATTGGATGTTTTTCTTAAATGTTTGCTTAGATGTATTCTTGAACCGAAATTTTCAAAATCGGATTTCGGGTCTGGCTGTAGTTGTGGTGCTTTACATATTCCAAAGTACTTTATAAAATACATGGATATATACAGTATATATCTTAAACAACAATGCATTACCATGGAACGATGTTCAACAAAAACTATCATAGTATAACCATGGTACTTTTTTCCAGTGCAAGCAGCATGCTAAGAGTGACTTCACTCTTTGCATGTATTGTATGGACAGAAGTATTTGTATGCATGCTGGGGAATTGAGCCTTAGCATGTGTTCACAGTTTGTGCCCCTGGAGCAGAAATCTAGCACTGTTATCAGTAATAACTGCGTGATACTCAAGCCTCTGTGGTCTTTTCATTTGTTCTTATCTCCTGCCGTTCCAGTCGTTCTCTCCATCGACCTGCACCGCCCAGCAGTCATACATCTACCGATGCCCATTTCCAGCCCTCTTCAATGTATGTGGCTAGATGGAGATGTTTGTTTTAAACACTGATCTGGGTTCAGTGCAGGGGAGGTCAGGTTGAGATAGACGGCCTGGAAATGAGTCATTAATGCTGTGAAAATGTGTGCAGATGTTTTCTTTAGGGGTAGACGGAAATTTTACAAAGAAGCGCAAATCCTGTTATCACAAATGATTGGAAACATAATGGAAATATATTGGATGATAACTGTGGAATCCTACTGATGTATACACACACACACACACATAATTGCCCTAATACTTACTAACAATTCAATGTTGGTAACGGCTCCTTTTTTGTAATTAATTAATAATTTCCCTTAGGAACAACCTGATATGGACAGTCAGTGCATAGTGAACCATGCACAGGGACGGGTGTGTGTGTTTGTTACTTATAAAGTAGCTTTTGGTTTCTGTGCCGTCGGTTGTAGGCTTTTGCTCTGATCGTTTTTTATTTTTGCTGTTATTGTCATTTCAGATGTTGTGCATTTAAAGCATGGTTAAGATAACTGAGAAAAACATAACAGAATAATATTGTCGTCCCTCCTCAAAATGCAGTCTGTGTGAGGTCCATAAAAGCAAAACCAGACTATGAAGCACTGCAGGGGGCGCGTGTGTTTGTTCAACTTACATGTGAGTGTGTGTTATGAGAATCTAGCTCTGTCACAGGGATCCTTCCATGACTGTTGTTTAGAAAGTCGCGAGACTGTTTGAAACACGTTGCTTCATTTATTATTATCATTTTAGTGAGATTAGTGGCTTTCATCTTTCTTTTTACTTTAAGATTGATTTAAATGCATTTTACATTTACTGTCACTTGAGTGTTCATTTCTCCAATGTGTTTCATATTGAAAGTCCTATGATGTTCATTTAGCATTAGCGGCATGTAATATATTTGTGTATTTCAGATGTATCTTTTTAAACATTCTATTGGCAAATGAACACACACAATTTGTAGAGTGGGATGCACAGCTCGCCCATTTGTGCGTGTTTCTTTGATTTAAATCTCAATAAAACCAGAGACAAATAACCCACTGCGTACCTGCTTTTTCAGGATATCAGTCCAGGTTCTTTTCATCTTGGCTTATTCAGATAAAGATATCTGTCATTATGACTCGGAGATAGCTGTTTCATCATCCACACACAGACGTATCACTGCTGCTTTGTCTCTTCTGTGTTCATACGAGTGTGCAGCACATACACAGGCATCATGGTGGCTGTAGGGCGTGGCATTCAAAGTTTTTGGGTTCTATATGGTTACTGTATATTGTAAATAGCTGTTTTGATGGAACATTTGTGCGTTTTGGGAAGGCTCTTTAATTCAGAACCATTTTCCTGGAAGTTTGGCTGGTTAGTATTTACAATTGATTTTGCTGTGTTTGTTGATGGCAGTGGTCTGACTGATTTAACAGGCGTCCCTGCGCATGACGGAACGGCAGATGGTCATATTACAAGTGCGCAACAAATTTCACTCGTATTAACGTCACATACACTAATACATACACTGTCATTGCAGGCAATTTAAGCTGTATCACAAGATTAATCCCTGAACTCCTCCCACCCGCCACAATGGAAAAAGAAGGGCCCTGATTGGATGGCACAGTCTGACGCATGTAATTATCCAAACAGGGTTTCAACAGCTTTTGAAAGATGAGGCACGTCACGACACATGACAGAAATGTCATAATGGGCTTTTAAAACCTATAACCACGCTAAATTTCTCAGTCTGTATTTTGGTGGTCTGTGGAATGGATTTCTAGTAAAACCTTGAAGCATTCACAAACATACACATTGTCAGAGACTGGCCGTCTCTGACATTTTTACATTTACATTTAGGCATTTGGCAGACGCTTTTATCCAAAGCGACTTACATTGCATTATACTACACATTGATCACTATACATTGAGTATGTGCAATCCCTGGGATCGAACCCATGACCTTGGCGTTGTTAACGCCATGCTCTAACCACTGAGCTACAGGAAAGCTGTACATGCTTTTGACATGCTGTCAAACTTCTGTGTTCCACAGAAAAAAAAGTCATACAAGTTTTAAAACAACATGAGGACACTGAGTGAGGACAGAGTTTTTATTTTGGATTTTAATGATCCCTTTAATAACAGCATCTTTTTTTAAGAAGGTTTCAATTTAAATTTATTTAAAGCAGACTTTTGTAAGACATAGAGAGAAAACAGAAAGATATAAAATCTCTATGTATCATCGGTCCTAATAGTTAGCCAGTTGTGCGTCAACACCGTAGAATTTAGAGTCAATTGACTCTTGATCCCCCAGCAGAGCATATGGGGTCAAGGCTGAGTGACTGTGTCTTTGTTCTGAAGTATGTATTGCCTGCTGTTAGCTGGTGTATTTTTAGTTGATGATTGCTTGTACTAGGGTGTCTGACAGGCCAGCTGCTTTTTCTCGATGCTGTTCTGATATGATGCAGGCTGAAGTATATTGCAGCTAAATCTCATTTTTACGCAGTTTATTGCAGCTCTGTGCTTGGTCGGGCACTTTCCTTGGAAATAAAAGAATTGAAGAGAATGAGAGAGCTCAATAAACCGAGATCAGCAACAGGGCAGACAGTGAGGTCTTAACATAGTAAAACATAACATACTGTACACGTTTACTTTGAAACGGTATCTTTTTATGTGGTGATATTTCTAACATGATGAAATCATCATACGGATCCCACAAACTGTATTCACAGACCAGTTAATTTTTCTTCACCAAATGGAAGTTGACGTTTACTTCATATACAGAATATCTTATGTTGCTTGATGTTTATTATAGTTTTTAGGTTAGTTTTTGTCTATCATTTAGGTTGCATTTATTTATTTAACACTTTTATTCAAAGCGTCTTAGTACTAATAAAATACCACAAGCGATTCAATTTACAGTAGTGGATTTATCATTTATTTTAGCTGCAACTTTTTTTGGTTAAAAATACCAAAAAACAGTTATTGAGCAAGTACCAGATCAATGTTCGTAATGGTATTTCCCCAATTTACAACTGTAAGTTAATAATAACGATTTATAATTTTCCAGGAAATGGCAGTTTGGCCATTTGTAGCCTGAGATTTTATGTTTCAAACAGAGATGGCGATAGAGAGGCACACATTTCATCAACAAATGATTTCTTTTTGCAAACAGGATGACCATTAATTGCTTGCAGTCAGATTGGGGTCAGCCATTTTATCAGTCTACACTTTATTCGGAGTCGATCGCACTTTGAAGTAAAATGTCACCTGTTGAATACATAGAGTTGCTGTGGAGAGTTATGAAGGCATGAATCATGTGACAGTGTCACACAACGGCCGTTTGCCTCGGATGGGGACGTTTGAAACTCCACTTTTAAGCAAGCTAACAGAATAAAAATGACAAATAAAATGCCAGCGTGATAAGAATGAGCTTTCCCGCATGTTGAATGGCCTTTGAGTGCTGATAGGACAGACTCTTGGTTTACTTTTCTGCCTTTCCTCTCGTGCGCGTGGGGGTTAAGCTGGGGGCGGGGCCGTGCAGATCCCGAGCGCGTGCATAACAATAAAGGCGCTAAAAACGGAGCCGGCTCGGACCGACGTTAAAGGACGCTCGCTCCGCTATGAACGGTTGCAAATGAAGGGGATGAGAAGGGTCTTGGTTTTTTGAATACCCCCGTTGTCATAACAACCCTCCCTTTTGTGCGGCGCTATCTGAAAAGCCCCTTCCTATCACAAAACATTGCGGCGACATGAAAATTCAACCGGTCTGTGACGAGACGCGAATGTATTCATCTCCGCTTTCAACAAGTGCAAATGAGAGTGTTTCCTAGAATACGTTAGTCTATGAACAGAAAATGGCAATTAATGCTACTTGTTGCACTTGCACGTATGCATGACGATTTTTTCAAGAAATATAAACATATTTTTTTTTTTTTTCAAAATGTATATGTAATGTTCTGCTAATTTGCTTTGCCAACAAGCAATTTTGCAAAGACGCAGAATTTTGTATCACTTAATAGTTATCTTACTAAGACTAAACTTTAAGGCTTAAGTAGATAAATTAGATTTTGCAGTATAAACTATGTTCATGTCGTTGTTGTATAATAATATATAATAATCTAATATAATAATAATAATCGTTTTGTTCATTTGGATGGCATGGGGGATGGGTGACGTGCAAAAGAGGAGTGAGTGATTAAATTAGATGAGTGTCGGAAAAGGGCAGCGTTGATGATATTCCACCACGCCATCAGTTATTAACCTAATATAACATGCAATAATCCATCCATCCATCCAACGCTACCTGCTTAATTTTTTTCTCATTTCCTTCTGGCTTGGGCTGTCACAGGTTTTGAATTAGAAATGCTGTTTGAAATTGACAGTTTTCAGCAAGTTGAAATTCTTAATAACATTCACATTGTTAAATATTTAACACCAGCACTGACGGAGGAATTTAACATAAATGTTTCTCCCTTTGTCAAGGCATTCATGTATCTGGTTTAGTGGATGTAATAATGAGGAAAATAAATCATTCAGAAATTTCACACATGTCAATTATTAGTAGTAATATAGATTTTGTTATTATAAAATGATTATAGATTAAACATATTATATTATAAATATATTAGTATTATAAACTCAAAAAGGAACATTGAAGATATAAAAGGTCACAAAACAAATGTAACAGGTTTCTGTAACCATGTTATCTCATTTATATAAAAGATCAAATATGAGATAACATACTGTAGATCACCAGATTTTACACTTATTTGTACAGTTCATGCAAAACAGTGCATGCTAAAAAGAGTCCTATAATTTATTTTAAACATTTTTCAGATGTCCACACAGGGCTGTCAGTGTGGTTTATTTAATCATTTTAGTCAAATCCTCCTAAAATTTTCATCCAACAATTTTAACTCAATGTAAGCCACCCCCATTCACATCTTTGTTACCTTTCTCTCTACCTCCCTTTGAAAAAGACAATTAATCGCCAGAGCTCTCATACGCTTGTGTGTGTGTGCGCGCTTGTGTGTGTACCTGCCTTGCGGGGACTGCTACCCTATACCCTAACACTAATCTCTCTGACATATGCCAGATGATTCGATTACTGACCATTGCTCTGACGGCTTTCACTGTTACATCCGGTTACTGAACTCAGACATTGTTTGCGTGTGTGTGTAATTGTGCTTCTGCCCAATTCTAAGCAAGAAAGGCAGGGTAGGATTTTGTTGTACTTCTGCTAACATAAAGTATGGAAAAAGTTAAAAGAATTTATTAGATATAAAAATAGCTTGTAATGCAATGTATGTACAGCAGTATGTTTTTTGTTGTGCTAGTATCTATTTACTAATTATCCCTATTATTTCCAAAGTATGTAATTTAATATTCAATGTGGGGGTTAAAATGTAAAAGACCAAACATTGCTAAGATACTGCCAACGAAAATTGCTCTGTAATGCAAGGCTGTAATGTGGGCTGTGCAGTTGCTGATGGCTGTAATGTGGGCTGTGCAGTTGCTGATGGCTGTAATGTGGGCTGTGCAGTTGCTGATGGCTGTAATGTGGGCTGTGCAGTTGCTGATGGCTGTAATGTAGGCTGTGCAGTTGCTGATGGCTGTAATGTGGGCTGTGCAGTTGCTGATGGCTGTAATGTGGGCTGTGCTGTTGCTGATGGCTGTAATGTGGGCTGTGCAGTTGCTGATGGCTGTAATGTGGGCTGTGCAGTTGCTGATGGCTGTAATGTGGGCTGTGCAGTTGCTGATGGCT
>JAZGTJ010003762.1:9673-33707 GCA_036877575.1 Botia almorhae
GCACACTCTGTGTTATACAGTTGTGGGATAATTGTTTGGGACAAGGTTTTTCTACTGAGGAGAACATACGTGGGGTTTAAGGCCTGGACAAATGTTTTAAATCATTTGTCCTCCACAATGGAAAATGGCTGAAAGTCACTGGCTATCATTTTAGCCAGCTCCTAATCAACACGTATCTGTTTGGCTGGGGTCATTTGTTTTAGAATAAATGTGCTCATCTTGGTTTGACCTGCAGTTTTTGGCAAGACAGTGGAACCTGCAGCAAACTTACTTGGCTCAGGGCCAGTGGATTGCACGCTCGGTTGCTTTCTCTCCTCCAGCTGCACGGATAGGTGGGCAGTTTTTAGATGTCTGTGCATGTTTGTTGTTGACCCTGCTCTAACAGATATTTTCATTTTACAAATTCCCGCCACTCTCTGTCGCTCTGTGTACCTGGCCTGTACCACTACACTCGCTATCTTTAAAGCATGCGCCCCTTTTCCTTCTTTCACATAATTGTATGATTCTAGTGGGTCCTCCCATGTGATTAGCCGCATGGTGTTCCCAAATGAAGCCCCACCCCTACTTACGGCAGAAGATTCGGCTCTCCCCGACGGGAGTCACCTCTTCTTGTTCGCTGCAAAGAATCGGCTCTTAGAGCCGGCTCGTTCGCGAACGACACATCACTATCACCAACCCACCACAATAAACATATTTGCCAAGTTTGATGTCAGTTGCTGAATGCTGTAGATATAAGAGACCTCCCGTTTCCTATTTTTCATCATAATTTACTGCCTCGCCATGGCAACACCATTCAAGATACCAAAACGACTCTGACATGTGCCAAAGTTCAGGTACTTGAAAAAGAAAATACAACTGAATCTCTAAAATAGCCAAGCGACAACAAAGAAGCTACCAGTTGTAATGCAACGACGACCACTAAAGAGGTTTACTTTTAATAATCTGGTAACTCTGTGATATGCAAATTATATGCAAATGCTTAAAAAGATTGATACCCACATTTTGCATATACTGTAGGTATAGACACAGACTGTAACTTGGGTATTTTCACCCCTTAAAATGTTTTTAGGGTTAACTAAAAACATCCTTGAAAAATTCGGGCAGCTATTGACGGGTCCCAACTTCTGATGGGCGGCGGCAGAGTCCGGGATGAAAGGCAGGAACCACGAAGAGGGAGGGACACGCTGGAAACACTGCGGAGAGACAAACACAAACAATAGCAGGATGCGGCCTGAAATCAACAAGACAAGACTCGGCTAGGCTAGGCTAGGCTAGAAAAAACTGGTCAGGAAACTGGTAACAACCAAAACGATCTGACAACGAGAGGAAGACACGAGGGAAATATAAAGGGTAAGTGATACATGAAGAACAGGTGCTAACGATAAACAGAAATGAGGAACAGCCAGAGCGTAACGAGAGGGCGGGGAGGACACGGACAATGGAGCACGTGGTGAGCCATCAAAACAAGACCACATGCTCCGACACAATAAACAGAGAAACAATACAAACCCAGGGTGATCAGACCAGAGTCCTAACACTATTACATTTTTTTGTTTACATTTTGTCTTGTTTTCGAAAACAAATGTGAAAACAGTTTTTATGTTTTGTGCACATTTTCAATTTATGTTGTAGTGTATGTCTGGCAATAAGCTGTTATTTTGTTATTGACAAGCTACTGCTTATATGTATTGTTGAGATTTAATTCAAGGTGGCAGAATTTGAGTTCAGACAGGGGGTCAATCATTCATTAATTTAGTAAGTAGTTCCGCCAGTTCCAGTTTCGCCAGAAGGTAGACTGCTGGATCAGTTAGTTCCATCATAAGGTAGACGGTGAAGTGAGGTAAACCATTAGCTCAGTCAGGAGGTAGAGTGTCACTGAAGCCAGGAGGTAGAACTTGAGTTCTTAAACAGAGCAATTTAGTTCAATGTCTGGAACTAAAGTCAGTATAAAGTACTTGTTTCTGCCACTCCTAATACACACATTAATAGATCCTTCATTTGTCTCTGTAAAAGGCAACTTCATGTCCAATTAAGTTTGTTCTCTAATCCTGACAATAATCACACCATATACAGCTGTTCTCTTTACATAGAGACTTGCTGTCACCTCAGAAGGGTAGTGGTTCCCTTTATGTTGGTCACTCAGCATTGTGTTAATGACGACAGTAGGGGTTTATTCTTGGGAGCTAATCACTTCTGATCTTTGTAAAAAAAAAAAACAATGACAATTGGAATTTGCATGCCAGTCTCCGACCCGGATATCCAGGTATATAAGTGAGCTGGTGTGCAACACTCACTTGGATTTTATTCTTTGGAGTCGCTGATGCTGTGGTCCCAGCACTTTAAAAAACATAAGCAATCTTTCTTCTTTCTGCTGTGTATATAAGGTGTTTTCAGGTTTTTTTGGTTTGCCTCGTTCCGTCCTCTGCTAAACTTCACCTGGACAATTCGGCGGGTTAGCAACAAAGCCTAAAAGTTGTTCCTTCTCTGCTTCCACAGTGGTACGGCATCTTTTTAAAGCTGGTCTCATGCAGGGCTTGTGAGGTTAATGCAATTTTGGTTACAGCATCAGAGAACGCAAGTTTTTCTCATCCTTGGTGGTGAGGGATTACACGGCTGCTGGACAGATCGCCTCTGCCCTCTATGCTATGGCAATTTTGCAGGTCCATCAGGCTATGGCTTTGAAGGACCTGCATGAGTGTAGGTCTGACCTGGCTATAATGCAAGAGCTGTGGGCCATGATTGATGTTGCTGTCCAGGCGATTAAGGTTTGGGCCATTCCCTGGGTTAAATGATGTCCACTCTTGTGGTCCAGAAGAGGCATCTGTGCCTGAATCTTGTGGATATGTGGACACTGAGAAAGCTCGCTTTTTCAATGTGCCCATCTCCCAAGCGTGCCTATTTGGTAACATCAATGAGGACTTTGCACAGCAGTTCTTGGTGGTGAAGAAGCAGACTGAGATGATTAAACAAATCCTGCCTTGGTGTGACTTTCCCACGGCCAGGTACGCCAGGCCTTGTCTGTTTTTCTCCAGACCCATCATCTTGCCTCTCCACCACCCCTTCCTCTTATTCAGGAGTCCATTAGAGGCCGGTCAGAAAGAACGGCTGCCCCATCTGCCCGCCATGAGACTTGCCAGGTGTCTAAGCAGTCCTGAGATGGGCGACCTAGGGAGGGAGCAACAAGGAACAATTTCTCCCTGGGTCTTTCTGGACCACTATTAGTTCTCAACCCCTTTCATATGCCCCTTTTCTCCACCCTTCTCCGGAAGGTTGCAATATAAATCGTTTCACCAGCCGAGATTAACAGAGGTTTCTTCAACCCCTATTTTATCATGCCCAAAAAGGACAGCCCCTAGCTCACTGGTGGGATTAGTTGTACGAACACAAAGCTGGGTCTTCAGGTCAGCTGGAAGAAAAGCAAGCTTTCCCTGGTGCAGAGCGTCTATTATCTTGGCATGGATTTAGACTCTGCATATGTAACCAGCATTGGCTTCAGAGCCGAGTCGAGAGACATGCTTGGCACTTCAGTGTATACTGGATACTTATTACCCATACCCTTCAGTCTATGCTCTCACCTGACATTTCTATGGGTGGGTGCTCCCCTAGCATAGGTGTCCAGATGTGTGGTTATTACAACTGACACATCGAACATGTGCTGGGGCACCATTTGCAGAGATGTCGGGGCTCTGGACAGGGCACTGCCTACATTTGCATATATATTGCCTGAAGCTGTTGACAGTCCCGTTTGCCTTGCAGAGGTTCTTACCTTTGATCCAGTGCAGACACGTGTTGCTTTAGAAGAACAACACAGCAGCAGTGGCCTATATCAACCACCAAGGTGGTTTGCAGTCATGTCATGTCACAGCTCGCTCGTTGCCTCCTCCTTTGGAGTCAGTGGGTGATCAACTTTCTGCAGGCCACTCACTTCCCCAGTCACCTCAACTGCACTGCCTACACACCGTCCCAGCAGGTTTTGGTCAGGGGGTGGGTGGAGACTCCAGGCTTGTGTTTCCCCCAGTGAGCCTCAGGATGCAGTAGCACCAGGCTCTTTTGGTGGCCCTGTTCTGGACCAGCCAGACCTGGTACTCAGGGCTCATGCTTTTGACAGCGGTTCCCCCGGTGCATTTCCCTATGCCAGGATTTTCTCACTCAAGGGCAGGGCATTCTCAGGCTCCCCAGACTTCTGTAATCTTCACATCTAGTCTCTGGACATGACACAAAGGACTTAACGGGTCATTCACCTACGGTGGTTGACAGTATTGCTTAGGCTAGAGATCCATTTACCAGAAAGCTGGGGTCTATTTGTGGATTGGTGTTCCTCCCGTCAGGAGGACCCACAGAAGTGCCAGGTCAGTATTGTGCTGTCTTTTCTCCAGGAGCACCAGGAGAGACGTCTGTCTCTCTTCACTGTCTATGTGGTGGCCATTTCTGCTTGCCACAATACAATTGGAGGTAGGCCCTTGGGATGGTGCGACCTAGTACTCATGGGCCTGGTACTCATGTACCAGGCCTAGTAAATGGCTCTTATCATAGGTAAACTTGTATACCAGCACTTGGTGTTCCATACATGTGAATTTCCCACTCCTGGGTAACCCTGTGTGATGTATAGTCCAAGTGGCTTTTCGGGGTGACAGCACACGTGATGGCATTTTTTATGAACTGATGCTTGAGCGTACATACAATCTCCCAAGAGAGAGACAGTGGGTTGAAAGGAGAAATAACTGGTGTTATTTCAGCGTTATATTTGAATGAAAACACAGCAACAATACAGACCAACTCAGTTATTTTAAACGAAGAAATTAAACGTTTATTAACAATTGTTCTCTTGCGCTTTTGGATCATTTCGCACCATTCTCGTCACGTGACTCCTGCAGCTCAGAGCTGAACAGACGCGCGGCACCTCCCTCTTATATGTAGCGTAATGTAGTTATGTAGTTGTAGTCGTATATGTAGTTGTAAAACCGACTATAGGACCAAGCCTGTGTATTGCACACTTATAACTTAGCTCCTGGCAATACTCGACCCCCCACCTTTTTTTTCTCAGTCCCACCTGCTCAAAATACGTTCCCACGGCTATGTCCGTAGTATTCCCCTCATCAGCAGAAGGGGGGATGCTGTCCCAGCTTCTGCTCAGCAGCTGGCCATCGCTTAGGCCTTATTGGTAAGTGCCATGTCCCATTTACTCCAGTAGGCACCTTACACATAAACTGGAAGGTTACAATGTAGCTGAGGCACGCAACAGCTTGCCTGCGTCTAGTCTGCTTATCTTGTAGCACAGTTCAGCCCCTGTGGCGTTTTGTAAAGGGGCCCTGTGTCATCAACACATCGTTGAATAACTGAGAGAATGGGAATGTCTTGGTTACATATGTAACCCTTGTTTCCTGATAGACGGGAAAAAGACATTGTGTCCCTCATGCCACAGCATTGAATTGCACTGCAGTCATGACGCATCTCAGACTCCTCAGCAGAATATCTGAGTAAGTGTTGCAAGCCAGCATTTTCATTGGCCTTTTTTAGGCACCTCTGACTCAACCTATCCGGCATTCAGGATAGGGATAAGGCCTTCCTGCTGGATGCTCCAATTGCTCCAATTGTAGCTGTGGCCTCAGGTGGTCCGTCCACTTCTTTTTTTTTTCAAATCTTCTTCTGCCTACAGGCAGCAGCAGAAGGCCATCATAGCAACCCTGCACAGACCTAGAAGGACAGCATATGCAGACCTCCTAGCCCAAAAGGAAGTTTAATCTGGTGACTGTGCTTTTCTCAAAGGCTGCAGAGAACTTGACGCCAGCAGCACTATACTGGGGGCTAATCCCATAACGCGGAGTTCCTGTGCACATCAACACTTCTTTCCAGACCCCCCTCAGAGCCCCAGCAGGTGTTTCTGCTTTCCCCATAGCGTCAAGCCATGATGCAGTGTCGAGTTCCTTGTCTCACGAGTTACATGCGTAACCTAAGACATTTTCTTTGAGTTAAAGGATTTCTGAAAGAACACGTTTCTAAAACAGCAGAATATTATAGGGTGAATCTGTGAAGTGATTAATGTTATGTGGCTATTAAATAGTTGCTGTGTTGTAAAATAAGAAGAATTATTTCACATTAAGAGATTAAAGAGGGAAGAAATATAAATTAAGTTGTGGTAATTATGTAAAGTAATTAGCACCTTGATTACTGACCTGAATGTGGTTCAACCGGTAGAAGTGATCAATAGTTTATCAGTTGAACAGTTGAATATATATAAGAAAAACTAAGTAACCTAATTCCAAAGTATTTTACAGAAACAAAACTGAGACACAATTCAAATAATGTATTTGTATTTTTAAAAATTCAGTAGATTAATTATGTGTCTTTATAATTTTGGGTTCATTTTTTAGCTTTAAACTTTGTTTATAAATATATAATGAAATTAGTATTTTTTTATACTTTAGAAAGTCCATAGAGGTATGTTTCTAAATAAAGTTTTCTGCATTATGTTTTGTACCCAACTTGGTTAAATGTGCACAGTTAGATAACTTCATTAATTAACGTGTTAAACAAATATTGTTTTAGATACTTCTCAGCTTTTGCCTAATGCTGTGCAGTGTAGATTTTATTTTACCCCAGTGTATCATTTTTGTGGTTGCGAATGCTATTTCCAAAAGTAATCTAGATGCAGCATTAACAGTGCAGACACTAAGCGTCAGTCACAATCACCAGATGCCACATTTAATCAGGCAAAAGTGAGCTGGTGATTGACAGGCTGTCAAATGAAGTGTATCAGAAGTCATTTTCTCAGCTTCCCAACCATGACAACAAACATGACATCATCATATCGAAATATGGATATTGTTTAAAGATGGAAATTTTATTATATTATTTTCAGGCTTAAATTTTGAGGTTCATATATGTTTGCCTTATTTGTAATGTAATTGACTGTTCCAGACTTTATGCAAGTTGATATAAAGACCTTTTTCACACCAAATTCAAAGCAAAAATGCTAAATGAATTGCAGAAAAGTGTATTTACTCACAACAATTTTGGGCTTGAGCTTAAAAAGTGTGGCATGCAAAAACATGTTTATCTGATCATGTTTTATCATACATGTATTAGGGTAAATACATCAGAGCTGAACATAAAGTATGATCTTACAAGGGTAAATAAAGAACTTGTTTCAATAAGTACAGCATTTCCTTTACTCTTTACTTTAAAATATGTCTAGAAGGGTAATGTTTTATGTATTTGATGTTTTAGATGTGGTAAACAGGTTTTCAGTTTAGCTTAGCATTGCCATTTAATCAGCCAATATTGTCAAATAGCCTGTGCATAGCATTTCATCTTATAACAAAAGATTTTGAGCAAATATATTCAAATATCTTGATTTTTGTTTCATGAAAAGTGACAGTTCCCTTTTGAAGGAACTCAGGATGCTGTGTCATGCTTGACACTATGGGGAGCGCGCTTCAGGCTCTCCCAGGTCTAAACACGTGTAAAACCAGATAGGCAAGGTAAAGGTCATGTGATGTAGCACCACAAAACCTTTAAAAGGCACCTGCAAAAATACATTATCAGCCTTTTGTCTTTAGAAAGCCCATTAGTCTGCATGTGGCCTGGCAAAAGAGTGAGGGAAAAGTAAGATTAAGATTAGGAAGCAGTTAGAAGAGAATATGACTTCTAAAAGTTTTGAGAACTGTGTGCCACCATGGCCGTGCTATATTACGGAGGGGACACTCATCACATGCACGGCTTTTCTTCCGCACTCTTTGCCCGCTCTGTGGTTTCTTTGTAGCTGGAATATGAGCTCATGCTGGCAGCATCAAATGACGATCTGACTGCGAGCAGCCTGAGTGCTGAGGCAGATCAGCTTTCTGTTTCTGCTGCCTTAAGTGGGCAAGGCATATGCGGCAGCAGGTCAAGCGGGTGCAGTGTTGCACACTATGGTGGTTTTGCAGCCGTACCAGGCTGACTTGTTCTAAGACCTGGACCAAGGTGGGGGGCCAGAACCAGATGCGGTTCAGGAGCTCTGTAGAGCCACAGATCTTGCCTGTGCCACTAAGCAGGTGGCCTGATACATCGGCCATTCTATGGCTGCTTTGGTGGCTAAAACCTGTCTTGGAACTGTCTTTCACAACCTCACCTTGGTAGCAGAGTTTGGCTGTTCCTCACCCAGTTTTAAGCCTCCAACACAGCTGTTCAATTCATGACTGGGTTTCAACCTACGTGTGACATTGATGATCATTAGCACCTGTTTGGTATAATTGGTTGATCATACACCTGACTATAATAATCCGTGACTTTGTGCAAGTGTACCTATAAGAATTGATTCTGGTTTGAAGGCAAAAGGTAGTAACACCAAATATTGATTTGATTTAGATTTTTCTTTTGTTCGCTCACTATGCATTTTGTAAATTGTCAAAAATAAACAATCATTATTTATATTTCTGAAAGCATTCTTTGTTTACAGCATTTTTTCACACCTGCCTAAAACTTTTGCACAGTACTGTATAATTGCCTTTTTTTAAGAAATATGACATTCGTGCACATATGAGTGTAGTTACCACATCTACCTGCAGAGGCTAATTGCCCAAGTTAGTCAGCCATGTCCTGGCTTCTTGCTTAGAATCACCAATGCACTGAATTGTGTTTTCTTTGTTGGAGAAAGTAAAAAACAGACTGATCTGCATAAAAACACAGAGAACTAAACACCTTAAAATCGTTGCACCTTAAAGCACAGGAGTTGGTGGGGTTGACAGACAGGCCTCCTGAGGGCACAGAGGAAAAACGAGCACCACATAATAAGGTGTTGAAACTGAAACACTGGCCAATTTAGTGTTGGAGATTTCATGGCTAAATTTGACCAGCTTGGTGGCCAATCTTCATTGATTGCACATTCCACCAGTAAGAGCAGAGTGTGAAGGTTTAATTAGCAGAGTAATAGCGCAGTTTTGCTTAAAATATTGCAATGCACACAACATTATGGGTGACATATCAGAATTCAAAAGAGGACAAATTGTTGTCTCGCTGGCGCATTTGTGACTAAGACAGCAAATCTTTGTAATGTATCAAGAGCCACGGTATCCAGGATAATGTCAGCATACCGCCAAGAAGGATGAACCACATCCAACAGGAGTAACTGTGGACGCAAGAGGAAGCTGTCTGAAAGGGATGTCTGGGTGCTAACCCGGATTGTATACAAAAAAACATAAAACCACAGCTGCCCAACTCACTGCAAAATTAAATGTGCACCTCAACTCTCCTGTTTCCACCAAAACTGTCCAAAAAGCTCCACAGGGTCAATGTACATGGCTGGGCTGCTATAGCCAAACCTTTGGTCACTCGTGCCAATGCCAAACGTCTGTTTCAATGGTGCCAGCAGCAAAAATCTTGGGCTGTAGACAATGTGAAACATGTATTGTTCTCTGATGAGTCCACCTTTAGTGTTTTTCCCACATCTGGGACAGTTACGGTGTGGAGAAGCCCCAAAGAAACATACCACCCAGACTGTTGCATGCCCAGAGTGAAGCATGGGGGTGGATCAGTGATGGTTTGGGCTGCAATATCATGGCATTCCCTAGTCCCAATACTTGTGCTGGATGGGTGCATCGGCCAAGGACTACCGAACCATTCTGGAGGACCATGTGCACCCAATGGTTCAAACACTGTATCCTGAAGGCGGTGCCGTGTATCAGGATAATAATGCACCAATACACACAGCAAGACTGGTGACAGAGTGGTTTGATGAACATGAAAGTGAAGTTGACCATCTCCCATGGCCTGCACAGTCACCAGATCTAAATATTATTGAGCCACTTTGGGGTGTTTTAGAGGAGCGAGTCAGGAAACGTTTTTCTCCACCAGCATCACGTATGACCTGGCCACTATTCTGCAAGAAGAATAGCTCAAAATCCCTCTGGCCTCTGTGCAGGACTTGTATCTGTCATTCCCAAGACGAATTGATGCTGTATTGGCCGCAAAAGGAGGCCCTACACCATACTAATGAATTATTGTCTAAAACCAGGCATTTCAGTTTCATTGTCCAACCCCTGTATGTTTCTGTAGTGAACATTAAGTTGTGGTTGACAAAAAGCTCACTAAAATAATTAACTTAGAGATATAAATGCAAGTGTTGGTGATGATAAAAAAAGTAAATAGAATCAATATTGCCATAGTATATGAACAGAACAACTGACAAGTTGTATAAACATATCATTATATATGCAATAAATGCCTTTCACAGTGATATTCCACAAATGAATAAGAAAATATTTGCACATGACCTTCCAACATCTATCCAGTCAATAATAAAAACACCAAGATACAATAAATAAATATTATAAACGTAGCTTTTTTCCTTAGCTATTAGAAAAAATATACTTATGTAGAAAAAAACGTCTTGGTTACACATGTAACCCTTGTTTCCTAAAGAAGGGGAGACATTATGTCAACAAACTGACGTATGGGGTCTCGCTTGAGAGCCCTATCACCTTTGAATAGAAAAACACGCCAATGAACATTGGACGGAGAGTAAAGAGCCAATGAACATTGGACGGAGAGTAAAGAGCCAATGAGCATTGGGCAAAGGAGTTGCAGGCCGAGTCACACCTACCCGAAAGTGGGTATATAAAGATGGCCACAGCTCGCTTTAGCCGTGATGTGTCACAGTCAATCAGCAGCGAATCAGGCTTGTGGCAAGGGGATGTAATGTCTTTGTTCCCTCCTTCAGGGAACGAGGCTTACATACATAACCAAGATGTTCCCTTTCAGTCAGTCACGCTCAACGTTACGTCAATGAACTGACATATGGGGTCCCTGTGGAAAATGCCACAAGTCGACCCATGTTACGGGCTAGGAATGCAAGTACAGGCAGGCGACGCGTGCCTCTGTATGACAGCTTCCCTGCCTCCGTAACCTACCCAGTGCTGGGTAACCTACCTCCGTAACCTACCCCTATGGAGCCTGGACGCAGAGAGGTCATGGCAATTGTTCCTGTCCCCCCAGGAAAGGGGCACCTCAGTGAACAGGTCTCCTTCCTCTCTTGGTATAGCCATGAGAAACACTGGGAAAAACGCCCGTTCCAGAGAAAGGGTGTTGCGGAGACCACAAACTCTGAGTCCGAGTCCGGAGGAACGCTACAGCCCAAGGGGGGAAGTTCCGCCTAATCCTCAGAGAACAGCAGCTCACTTTCCGATGCAGTGATCAACATCCCGTCCTCATCTGGAGTGCCAAAGGTAATAACTGGTCCTGTGGGGGAGCACCGCCACCACTTGACAGCTCAAATCCCAACCCTGCAGAGGACTAGGATGTCCACAGGTAATGACCCGGCAGGAAGTCTCCATAGTGACCTCAAGGCCTCCCAAAGCGCTAACCATCTCTGAATGGTTATCTCTGAATGGGTAGCAGCAGAGGGAGCTTGATCTCTCAAGGAGAGAGAGAGCTGTGGCCGCAGCTTTGAGCTGCTTTGAACCCACCATGAACACTGCAACTGCATGCTGCTCTCCCAGGCATGTGATGCAGTGAGCATAGTTAACAGACAAGGTCAGGAAGTAAACACATCCAGGAACAAACGGACGGAAAGGAGTCTTTAAAAAGACAAACAGAAAGATGTCTTTAAAGATGCACATCATCCGTAAGAGCTCATTAGAAAGGAAATTTGTCCTTATATATATTAATAAGCTCTTTTAGAACCAGGTCCGCCGAAGCGCAGAGGGGAACCACCACCGGAAACGAGCGAGATCCACTGATTGCGGCATCACCCGCATGACGCGAGTACCGCAATGACTTACCCGCATGACTCACGCCGTCACCCACATGTCACGGAAACGCATGACTCACATTTAAAAATCTGAATGAAAGCTTTATATACCCGCTTCCGGCTAGGTGTGACACGCCCGCAAATCCTTTGCCCAATGCTCATTGGCTCTTTCCCCTCGGGCCAATGTTCATTGGCGCGTTTTTTCTATTCAAAGGTGATAAGGCTCTCAAGCAAGATCCCATACGTCAAGTTCATTGTCGTAGCGTCGAATGTGACTGAAATTTTACAAGAAATTTTAAATTATATTTGGTTGGGCTTACATATGAGAAACATAGGTTTTATTAAGAAATTTCAACTCAACCTCCCTAGCCCTAATCCTAACCAGAATTTAGGTTTTAAATTTGTCAAGATGAAACTGAAAGTTAAAGGAGCTGTATCAGTCTTGCTTCAAAAATAATTTATCAAGAACAAAAAACAATAGCGCACAACTCACATGGGCTGCTCTTAATGTATTTTATGATACTTTATGTCCTTTTTGGATAATAATGGCAGCATGATTTCTACAAAAGACAAAATAACACAGGTTTGGAACAACACAAGGAAGAGTGAATTATGACTAATTTTACTTGGTCAAATATTGTGATTGGTTAGCAAGCTAGCTAAAATATTTCTTTTTGCATTAATTTGCATTAACAAGGTCTGTAGATCAGTTTGTCTCCAAGTGGTAAGTTTTCTACAAACAATTTTTAGGTAAACATATGAATTTACCTTTGTTCATAATGACACATTGTTGCACTATCCCCAGTAGAATTGTGAAAATAAATTGTTAATGGTACAGAAAGAATATTTTGTTGACATAAACACCATCCTGTTACTATTGTCTAACTGTGTATGGTTTCCACACTGTCACCAAAGGGTGGTCTAATTTAGAAACACAGAACCTAAAGTGAAACATTGAAGTGATCTGGACTTTCATTCTTTTACAGCAGTTGTCGTTCGATATTACAAGTTGCAGTAAGTCAGACACTGAGTTCTGAAACATAGTGTATTAACCACAGCAGGTTTTACTACCTCCCCCATTTACACTTCCTGGCTCACTTCCTGGCTAACACTTTCCAGTAAATAGTGGGCTGTGTTTTCTCTGCTTTACTACAACAGTGCTGTGCAAGTTCTAGTAAGGGAAGTGAGTTGTCACATCGCTCACATACATAAAGGTAACACATTTTATTTCATCCTTTAATGTTAATCAACATAACCAGTATGTTTTGGAACATTATTACAAATTATTAAAATAGTCTAAAAAACAATGTTTAAATTTTCTTAACACAAATGCGTTATAACCAACACAAAGTGCTATGCTAAGAGATGACACAGTGAGTTAACATAGACGTACTGTTTGTAACTCATTTGTTATAGTAATGTAATAGAATACAACATTAAATTATTATTAAAATTAAAACGTTAGTTCACTTATTTTGTGTCTTATGTCCACAGATATTTTGGAACTGATAAGGATGTCAAAGTTTGTCTGACAGAGCAGTTTTTTATAAAACATGGTTTGTAAAGAGCGTTTGCCAAGAATTATTTGCTTCAGTTTCATTTTTATACCGGGGCTCATTTTCACAAAGTCATTTATCTCAGCAAATGATACTGGTCAGTGCATTCTCAGTTTAATAAATTTTTTATAATTTTACACCCCAACATATGAGTACCTAAGTAATTATTTATTTGTTGTTGTATATACTTATTAACATTAGCCATCAGATAGATTTGTAGATCCTTGCAATTTCAAAATATAAATTCATTTCTTTGTGAACTGTAAGCTAACTGTACAAGGCTGGATGACGAGAGTGAGGAATATCTTGACCAGACAGAGGTAAAGAGCACTTGTAAACAACAGCTCATGTAATATATTCATGTTTCATAATCACTAAATAATTAAAGTTTTCCCTCCAGTCAATACATTGTGCAGATGTTTATATTATAAACTCTGCTGGAATTATGGAGTTTTGCTATCAACACTCATTCGTGGATGGTCTAAACACAGACCTTCACCAATACCTTCCATATGGTAAATAACTTTTCTACTGTTTGCGGATACGATTTTTCATCAGTTTAATTTAGTCCTAGTCTTTTTTTGTTGTTTGCACCTTAATTTTTCTTGTCCCCTTAAAAGCGCTCCATGATTTCAACTGGGACAACATCACCTGTATTCTGGACATGAAATATTACCTCCGCTGCTTTTGGAATATAGCTAATCTGCCTAAAAATGCAAAGTACTTTGCTTAGTAAGTGTGCATTTGTCTTGTCATTAGCATACATTATGTACATCTTGATGGTTCAGGAAATAAAGCTTCTCAAATTATTTTAACTGTTGATATAGGTACTACTATTTCATATTTTGTTTTTATGCGACTGAGTCAGTTTAGTATGAAGATTAAAAGATGGATTCATACATTTATATTCTTTAGAATGGATTATAGAAATATAAATCAAATTGTAAATTTGCAATATTCAACTTCCAATTTTCAGTTGTACTGTTTTAAGTTGTTGATGCTGTTGTTTATGCACCCAATCTAAAATCACCCAAGTCAACAAGCACCCAATAATAGATTAACAGTATCTCACAATGTTGTCTAGGTTATAAAAAGCATAATTTATTGTCCTAGTCACTAATCTAATCATTTTGATCCTAAGCATCTAATATGTTTATTAATGTATTGACTTAAGCTAACAAAAAATAAGTTTGTCATCTCTTAATTTATCAGAAATGTATTTTCTGTGTTTTATTTATCAGTGTACTCCGATCCAAATTAGAGCAGCATTTAAATTGTTCTCACATGCTGGAAAAAGAAGCTGTTGAATGCCATGGTAAAATTAATTTAAATGAATCCAAAAATATAGCTGTTAAAGTAAATATTTCCCTACCAACGCTCTGGTACATAATTGTGAACAGATTTGACACAACAGATATAGGTAAGAACTCTCTTTAAATATCTGTACCAACTGATGTTAAAAGGAAAGTTCACTCAGAAATGGAAATTCTTTAAATCATTTACTCACCCTGATGTGATTCCAAACCTATGACTTTTCTTTCTTCTGGGGAACCCAAAAGATATTTTGAGAAATGCCTCTGTGGTTTTGTATCCATACAATGGAAGTCGATGGGTGCCACTGTCACGTGGTTACCAACATATATAAAATATCTTTTGTGTTCCTGAGAGACAAGAAAGTAATACAGGTTTGGAATGACATGAGGATGAGTAAATAAGGGGAACATTTTTGGTTTTCGGGTGAACTATCCTTTAAATGAAATGTATAAATATTGCAAAAACAATTTATTTATATATTAAAAATACAAATATACATATTATAGTCAAACATTGACAATGATGTGAAGCTATTTAGCAATGGAAACCATTTGTTTTTGTTTTTTTTTTCAGAAAAGCTTGATCCACCATACAACATCACAATTTCAAAAAATCTCAAGAACTTAGAAATAAACTGGACAATTCCAGAAGGGGAAAGGATTTCTAAAAACACTGCCTGTTATACATATGAGTTAAAGATCAATGATGAGGTATGGAAATAAACAGATTCACATTTGTATTTGTATGAACAGGTTTTTTTTTACACACAGCTGCAAAACTATAATTCACTTTTGTTTAAAGGTGATTACTTTGGCAGCTGGCCGCATATCATATATTAAGCAAGATGTAGACCTGACGAGGAAATATGCCGTTCAACTCAGAGTAAAAACATCTTATCATTGCAGTAACTCCATTCATTGGAGTGACTGGAGCAATATTCATGGTGAGTTCATATTTGTTATTTTTAAGATTATTTAAAGATTCACTCCCCTTGGTATTTTCCCTGGCTTGTTGCATAAAACCTGTAATTGAAATGGATTGTGGAAATGTCTCCCACAATCTCCCACTCTTAAGGTTCACTTTGAAAACAGCATAAGTGTGATCATTTCTGACATTCAGGTGATTTTCGTTTGGAGCCAGAACAGTTGTTTATACCAGGGGTCTCCGATCCATGTTCCTGGAGATCCACAAACATGCAGAGATTAGCTCCAACTTCAACGCACCTGCCTTGACTGGTTAGCTTGTTCAGGTGTGTTAATTAGAGTTAGAGATAAACTCTGCAGGTCTGTGTACTTCATTTCAGATACTGTGATTGCACACAGATGGACCTTGATGAATTATTGATGTGACTAAGGGTGTGCCTCAGTCAGCTCCCTAGCTTCCTGTGTGGTAAATACATATATCATGTACATGAGTGCGGGCATTGGCAAGGACCTTGGCTCACTATACATTAAGACACTGATGACTCATTTTCCAGCAACTAAGCGTTAAATGTCCCTTCTGGTATTTGTCAACAACAGTATGACAGATATGAGATTTTAATGCTGTTTAAAAGAAATTATGATAAATATTTGAATGAATCCATTATAGACAGTATCTGTGATGAAGACTCTGGAACGTGTGAATCCACATGAAGCTTTTATTTACAGAATGGTCAAAACAGGCAAATGGTCAAACACCAGCAAACAGAGCAATAAGGGTAAGGCAAAAATCACAAACAAGTAAGCAGGCAGAGGTCAGGGCAGGCAGAAAACAATCAAAAACGAGATACAATCCAAAACAAACCAGGTAATCAACAGGGAAAACCACTCTGAAATGTTTGATTGAGCAAAACAAAACATCGCAATGAGTCCAATAATGTCCAGGGCTTATATAGTGGAGCTGATTAAGAACAGGTGCGGCAAACAGAAAGTAATCAGCCCTAGGTGGTACAGTCCCGGGGAACATGGGAATTGTAGTTCATGTGGAAACTAATACTCGGGTGAAAGCTCCCTCTGGCGGCGAGGGGAAGGCGGAGCGCTGACCTCCTCCGTTTACATTGCATTGTGGAAGTTTACAGTGCCTTGCAAAAGTATTCATACCGCTTGAACTTTTCCACAAACTTAAATGTTTTTCATTGAGATTTTAAGTAATAGACTAACACAAAGTAGCACAAAATTGTGAAGTGGAACGAAAATGATACATGGTTTTCAAATTTTTAAGCAAATAAAAATCCGCCCCCCTGCGTCAATACTTTGTAGAGCCACCTTTCGTTGCAATTACAGCTACAAGTCTTTTGGGGTATGTCTCTACCAGCTTTAAACATCTAGAGACTGAAATTTTTGACCATTCTTCTTTGGAAAATAGCTCAAGCTCAGACAGATTGGAACAGATTGGATCTGTTAACAGCAATTTTTAAGTCTTGCCACAGATGCTCAATGGGATTTAGGTCTGGACTTTGACTGGGCCATTCTAACACATGATTATTTTTTGATCCAAACCATTCCATTGTAGCTCTGGCTGTATGTTTAGGGTCATTGTCTTGCTGGAAATTGAATCTCTTTCCCAGTCGCAAGTCTTTTGCAGCTTTCAACAGGTTTTCTTCCAGGATTGCCCTGTATTTAGCTCCATCCATTTTCCCATCAACTCTGACCGGGACTTTCTGTCTTTCTTTCAACAATTACTTTCTTCTTGCCACTCTTCCGTAAAGGCCAGATTTGTGGAGTACACCACTTATAGTTGTCCTGTGGACAGATTCTCCAACCTGAGCTTTGGATTTCTGCAGCTCCTCCAGAGTGATCATGGGCCTCTTGGCTGCTTTTCTGACCAGTGCTCTCCTTGCTCGGTCTGTCAGTTTAGGTGGACGGCCATGTCTTGGTAGGTTTGCAGTTGTGGCATACTTGTTCGGTTTTTGGAAGAAGGATTGAACAGTGCTGCTTGATTTTTTTTTATAACCTAACCCTGCTTTAAACTTCTCCACAACTTTATCCCTGACCTGTCAGGGTTCCTTGGTATTCATGTTGCTGTTTGTTCACTAATGTTCTCTAACAAACCACTGAGGCCTTCACAGAACAGGTGTATTTATATTTTTATAATTTATTACTCTATTAACTAATTAGGTGACTTCTGAAGGTAATTGATTGCACTGGATTTTATTTAGGGGTATCAGAGTACAGGGGGCTGAATACAAATGCACGCCACCCTTTTCCGATTTTTATTTGCTTTTTGAAAACCGTATTTTCGTTCCACTTCACATTTATGTGCTACTTTGTGTTGGTCTATCACATAAAATCAATAAAATACATTTAAGTTTGTGGTTGTAAGGTGACAAAATGTAAAAAAGTTCAACGGGTATGAATACTTTTGCAAGGCACTGTAGAGGGAGTAAACATTTTAGATTGAGAAAGCCCTTAAATTGAATCCCTGATCAATGCCATCTATTAAACTGAAGAGCTAACTGAGACGCTGCTGTTGTGATGTGTTGTGATGTTAATTTGTTGGACCAGATTAAATTTAGGGGTTTTATGGCGAAGGGTGTGAATACATACACACAACTTTTCAGTTTTAAATGATTTTAATATTTCATTTCTTTTTTTAAATGAAGCTTCAAGTACACCCATAGAAATGCAACATCAAGACACACAATAATACAATTAAAGAATTAAAAAAAAAGTTTAAAGACCCAGTTGGCTAGTACAGAATAAATATTCTGTAAGTGTACATATGTAAATATGCTATATATACTTGTTAAAGGAGTAACTCCTGAGTACTGATGAAGAGGTAATTTGAATAAATTATATGTAATAAAAAATTGTTTAGATAGTTTAAATAGTTTTAAAAAGTAGTAGTATAGTAGTACAGTTTTGTAAGGCACCATGACACTACAAGTGAAAGTTTACTGTCTTGTTTTGTTTGTTTGTCTGTTCTTGAAATAGAGGTTGGACCATTTGAAAAGGTATACAGTGTGAATCCATGGGTGATAATGGCCATATCGTTTCTCATTCCAATGCTCCTCTTGGCTGTCCTGTTGCTTTGCAAGTGCCAAAGGTACAGTACTCTAAACAGTATATGTTTTGTATTGTTGAATATTCAACTGTTGTATTAACAGTGGAGTTCTAAACATACATTCTGATCATATTTAAAGCTTGAGAGCACTGTAAGTCACTTTGAATTAAATTACTGCCAAATATATAAATGTAAATGAATTTCTGAACTGCCCAGTGAACTTAGCTGGAACAACCCTGAAACAAGGCTGTACTATACTTTTGACATTGCATGCCATTTTATTTCTGACTGTATTTGCCAAGAAGTTAGCGAATGAAGGCAGTTTTGAAATCTGTAGTGTAGGGTTTAGAGTTAGGAGGGTATTATTGTAACTATGGAAATGTTTCAATATAATTATCATATCATGAAGGTCACATGCACACCTTTTAATAATGAGTAAACATTTAGCAGTAGTTCCAGCCTTCTCCACTGAGGCAGTCAGATAACAAAACTGTTAGCAAATGTTAGGAATAAAAGCCAAGTATGAATAATATTAATTTAATAGAATTATAATTTACATACTATTCAGTGGCACACTGAAGATTGTTAATGAAGCTCTACCAGATAGTTCTACCAGATTGATAAGGTGCATATTAAGTTACATTAAAAAATCTCATTGTGTAGTAATCAAGGAATGATCACTGGCCTTTAGACCAACCTTTGACTTGTGCATATAATACACCCAACAAAACTGATATACTCATCTGGTTTAAGTCAGGTTCAGGTTTCAGAAAGTGCTGAAATGTAACGTTTTAAGATGGGGTTGGGGAGATCATTCCACTAGTGAGGAAACATGAGAAGGTTCAGTAAAAGTGAATTTTTGCCTCTCTGTGATTGTATCACGACAGGTATCCCACCCACTGACTGCAGATCTCTGTAGGGCATGTAGATTTATAACAAAGATTATCTTGAACTTGATGTGAATTTCATGAAGCGAGATAAACGGAGAGATTTACTATACAATCTCTTGGGATTAGAAGACAGGTTTTTAGAAGTTTGATTGTTAAAAGTCTATATAGAACAGCATTGGAATTTTCTAGATGACTTAAAAGTTTTGTTTTTGGTAAGTCAAGGAACCAACACAGTTCCAACACAGATGCAACCTACTAAATCTGTGATGATTCACAGTGTCTAAATTCCTTCTTCATATTTTTCTTGAGAAATTCCTGCAAAAGTGTTTTAATAAACAATAAGCAGGATGGAGACAGAAAAAATTACATGGCTGACATTTTCATATTTTCCTCTGACGCTGTAGTTTGCACTGGTATGCACTCTATTACAGCCTGTCATCAAGCGACTTGAATACGATGACACAGATTGTTCTGGATTTGGTATGTCTCAGTTGTTTCAGTTTCTTCATGTAATCCAAGACAGACTTGATGATGGTGAGATAAGATCTCTGTGTGGAGCGCTGACTCTTGTCAGACTCCTTGTGCATTTAAAAATCTTACAGGATTATAAAAATTAATGGCAAAAGGAATATTTGGAAATGTAAACAGATATTTTCACTTGTCACACTACAGAAAAGGATATACATAACTGTCTTAAAACCATTTTTGAAGGTGAAAATACTAATTTGTCTAAGACTTCTGCATAGTACTGTTTATAAACAGGGCACATGCTGATCTGTGTAGCTACAGTGGCTCCAAACAAAAACCTTAACTCTTTTTGGTCAGCCCATTTTCATCATTGAAATACATACTCGCTTAAAAGGTAAAACGTGTATGTCATTGGTCCAATGTTTGTCCCTGTATGAATAGCTCCACCAGAATTCATTGTTTCTATAAAAACTTTGGTTGTACCGGACATCTTTCCAATAAAATATGTTTATTCTGTATTCTTCAGGTTCATGGTATTCATTTATACTATAAACATGAAAATGTGGACCTTGCAAAGCTGTGTATGTTTGTATTTTTTAAATTGTCATTTAAATGTTTCTTATTGATGTGCATAACTATGACAGTGACATGAGGAGAACCATGACACTTTTAACAGCAACAACAAATAATGTGCTGTCTGGTGCAAAAACACAAAGTGTGATTCACACTTGTTTGCATCTCTAAATCAGCAACATTCACCACATTGCCACTTTTGTTGCTCTGCTGACTTAAAGAATACTAGGGAACTTACATGAGCCAAACAGCTTGACCAAAAATACCCATTCTTGAGAAGTGGGTTTTAAAAATAAAAAGGAGAAGTCACACTAAACATCCTACAATTAATACATGTCTCCTTCAGCTGAAGAGCTCTTACTAGCATTTGTAACTGTTTAGTGCAAAAATAATGTAAGGCAGCTGGTCTAGATAGAAGCACTGGGTTCGTTTGTAGAAACGTGCCATAAAGCAATAAAACAGCATTTGGTGTTTTGTCCCAGGCCATGGTTTCTTGTTTTCCCCCATGGGGCATGGATACCTTAAATTCCATATCCGCCTTTCCCCCCTACCTCTTATTTCCACCCTTCCTCTGGGCTCAGATCAATAGAGCTTACTAAATATATATATGTAACATACAGTGTGATTGATGTTACGGAGGAGGCTCCCGCGCCACCTCTTCCACGCTGCCAGAGGGGACCGTCACCCGTGTACTGACCCACTTTCGAACTTCACTTCCCATGAGCCATCGTGCTACTTGCTGTTTGGCATGTGACTCGCGTCAGCGGCCTATTTAAATGCCCGATTTTTCCGTGTTCATCGCAATGTCTTGTTTTGCCCTCATGCACTCAATTCAAAGCGTTTTTTCCCTGTTTGCTCACCTGTTTTTATCTGGACTGTTTATTGGATTTACTGATTGTTTGCTGCCTGCCTTTGTGACCCTGTTTCGGATTACATTTTTAAATGTCTGCCCTGGACTTTGCCTGTTTTATGTTTTTGATTGTTTGCCGCCTGCCTCGACCCTCGCCTGGATTACCGCTTCTGAGTTTTGCTTATCCTCGACTGGAGAAACCTCAACTTAAGTTAGACTGGAGAAGCTTTAGCATGAGTTAGAATGGAGTAGCCTCAATTTATGATTGACTGGAGAAGCCTCAACATGAGTTAAAATTGGGAATGTCTCAACACAAGGAGGAGTAATGCCTCCGTACCTACAGACTATATCTATCACATGACAGAAACTTATATGTAGCATCTTGAATAATTTTTATTAAATTATGAGCCAATCAGAAACCTAATTATAGTCAATATCACATTGAAGCCATTATTAATATACTGTAAATTGGAGTCAGAATAAATTATATACAGAGTTTAAAGACAATAGACCAAAGTTTAATAAATTAAGGAACACTACTGACAAACTGGTTAATCCCATAGAAGCACTAAGGAAAGATTATACGCAAGATCCCTTCACCTACGCCGTTGGATTCCATCATTGGGCCAGCAGGTGGTCCTTACAATAAATAGACAATTTATCACTTAGGGAATATTTATTAAAGCTATAGAGGTGTCCAATCCAGTTGCTGGGGGGGCCACTGCAGAGTTTAGTTCCAACCCTAATCAAACACAACTGCCTAAAGACCTTGGTTAACTGCTTTATGTGTGTTTTGGATTAGTGTTGGAACTGAAGGACAGTGGCCTTCTAAGAGAAGGATTGCACAGCCCTGATATACAACATCGCCTAAAAGGGTCATATTTAAATATCGTCCACTACTTTAATCTAAACTGCAAGCAAGTTTTATCTCTAGTAATTTCCTGTATTCATTTCATTTATTTTTAGAATGTCTGTTTACAGTAAGTCAAACTTATTGAACAAACTATCCACATGATATTTTACTTGAAAAATTTCATATAGAAAAATAAAAATACTTTACTTTTAATGCAGAACACTTTTAAAAATATTCCTTATTTACATAGTTGGCAACCCAGTGAAAGTACAACTAAAAACTTTAGTCCTTGTCCTGACTGAACTGATAAATGACAGTACCCCTTTGCTTTGTTAACCATTTCCTTCAGTTGCATTGAATTATTAATCAAGGCTTTCATCATTTTAATTTTTACAGGCTCACAAAGAAACTTTTCCCTCCCATTCCAAGTCCATCGGTAAATGTGAAAACTCTTCTTGAGAAAGAAATCTACTGTCAGGTAAGATGATTCGACTTCAATTTGACATAGCAATGCATTTGACACACAACATTCAAGAATTAGTGTTGTTGTTCTTTGTTTTTGCCAGGATTTCTCTAGCAGATGTGTTGAACATGACACTGAGCTGGTGCTCGCAGTTGAGGAAAGAAATGGTTAGATCACAAATTGGAGATCACATCAACATAAATCTTCTGTAGTTTTATAGATATTTGTGGAATAAAAAAATGGAAAAAACATTTAAAATCATTTTTATCTGTCTGTTTTAAAAGGGATGGTTTGATTAGATTTAAATCCTGCCTGTGCTTTCACATGAACTAACCCTAAAATATATATAAGCGCATACTATTTGTGTATTTTATGGTATTTTTAGTTGGCTAAAAAGGTAAAGCTATTTTGTCTGCCAACATATTTCTACATACATCAAAAATTGTTTGTGTACTGACCCTCTGTAAGTTGTTGGATATTGAACATGTTCTTGCTGTAAGTATTTTGGGTTAGATATAAAGGATTGAGTGCATGCACAAGCTGTGTACATTCCTGCACATGCAGTACTGAGTAATCACCCACTGTAACGGTAAGTCAGACTCCAGACACAGATTAATAACTAAACAGAAGGGTTTATTGAACAATGATAATATGAACAGGCAAATATCAAGTCCTTAAGCAAACAAATGAATATTCTGACAGGCAAATGGTTTACCAGGAGCTGGTTTCAGGGGTTGTATGTAAGAATCAGAATCAGTATCAGAAAACTTTATTGATCCCGCAGGAAATTGCTTACGTAGTGACTGCCATAACACACAAAGACACAGAGACACAAAACAGTATAAAATGTAAGGTAAATAAAATGGAATAAGTCTAAATAAAATCTGAATAAATCTATAGAAATAAAACAACCACAATAAAATATACAAACTATACAATTGCACATAAGTTATTGCAAGTAAAGTGATTTAGCACCCATTTAGAAGACAACAAATGATATTGCACTTAATAATATTTAACACCTATTAAAACAATATACAGTATTGCACATAATAGACTGTTGCACATCATAAAAATAATGCACACAGACTTCCACACACTAGTTTAAACCCGTAATAAATATACAGCAAGAAGCAGCAAGCTATTGCACGGATTACTGTGTGGGTGAGTGACTGAGGGAGGAGTTGTAAAGTCTGATGGCAGTGGGAAGGAAGGATTTTCTGTGGCGTTCAGTGGAATACTTTAAGCTGGTAAATCTGTGACTAAAGGTACTTCTCAGTTCGTCAACCACATTATGAAGAGGGTGATCTACATTGTCCATGATTGACTGAAGTCTGGACAATGTTCTCCTTTCAGCC
>JAZGTJ010003763.1:0-33703 GCA_036877575.1 Botia almorhae
AAAAAGTCACACAGGTTTGGAATGACAGGGGTTGAGTAAATGATTTTTGGGTGAACTATCCCTTTAATTTGTCTGAGTGTATCATCGCTGCTCCAGACTGTCGCCTCAGTAGATAAGTTTTATTTGATTGTACTATTAGCTCTTATGCTAAAACTCATTTGACTTCTGATTCTGTAAGAGAACTTTTATATGTTTCTGCATAAGTTTGTAATGTTTCTTCACATTATTTTTCAGCAGTCTGCCTAACAGTGCCCATATTAAAATACACCAGCTTCAGGATCCAGACAGAGAGACGGAGGCTGAGACTGTGCATTAGAGTCACTATAGCAACTGTGTGTTCAGTTCATGTTCATGTGTTCAGCTTATGCTCGTTTTATTTTTGCTTTTAATTATTTATTATTAGGAAGTTTTATACTCAGTTGTTCCGTTTTAAAATGATTTTATAGCATGTTTGTGCAATTGTTAGTTCATCTCAAAACATTCTCCTGCTGTGTGTGTATGTAACGTGTCATCTCGCCTCACTGTAATCTTTCTGTATCTCTCAAACCATTTCCAGTTGATCTGCTGTCTTTAAAAACAGTTGTGTTCATAATCGTTAACACCTGGTCATGTTTCTGCAGAGACAACACTTGTTTTATCTGTCAGTTAATTCCTGCATCCTTTGTGTAAACCACAATGACAAGAAGTCATTTTTTGTGTCTTCTCTCAATCTTTTGATTGGCGGTTACTCGCACACGCCTCAGCAGCTGCATTTTGAAAACAAGCCCAAAGAGAGTTTATTGATTTTATTCACAATGTTTTCAGTGCAACTGATACACACCGAGTTGAAACATGCCACATATAAAACACAAACCTCATATTACACCATTAAACAACGGCTTAAATTTTGCTTTACCATGTTACGTACAAATATTTACAGGGCAGAGATATACACCATATATTTGGGTATCGAGCGAGAGGGGTTTACAGCCTCCTGTGTTTCGCAGGATTTTAACACGTGTTTTCAGGCTAGTAAGAGATCCGGGACCTTATTTTTTAAATCTTGGGTAAACAGAACAATGGAAGGAATGAAATAAAGAGGGTACGGCTATGTTGAGCTGATTCAGTAAGTTGTAAACGGTTTCACGCTTCTTCAGTGACCTCATTTGAGGGAGACTGTGGGGTTAAAAATCGAGGATATTTGGAAACGCTGAGTAGAAATATCATTTTACAAAAACAGTGCAATAAAACAACACACTGAGGGTTCACATGTACCAAGCACGTTTGTAAGGGGTCATGATAACACTATGGGAAACAGATCCATTATTAAACGCCTGCAGGGAATTCATATAGAATATTATATTGCCCTTTCTGTATTATTACTAAAAACAAATTCACAAGCAACCATTCATGCATGCGATGGTGATTACGCGAACATCTTAAAAATAATGAACGAGAGAAAAGATTGCTCTTGTTATTGATACAGTATATTGATTAATGTAAAAAAAGAAGCATTCCTTTAACTGGTTGTTCGGTCCTCGTGTCAGTGCAAAACAAGTAAGCCGGTATTGTACCAAAATTCAACTCCCTGTGAAATTTTGACTCCCCTGCTTCTGATTGGTTCATGCACTGGCCAGGCTGCTACCCGATTAGTCTTTTTCAGTAAAGCCCGCCCCCAAACAAATCCTAACCATTATGCGGAAAAATGGGGAGTTGTCATTTCACAAAGAGTGAGATTTTGATACACCGCCGGTAAAAGCTAATGTCAGCTAATGTCAGATGCAACTGATGTGAAATTTCAGTGGGTTGTGTTGTGCTTTACAGAAGCGTTTACAACATTCATTTGAAGTTTTTAAAGGAAACATGCACCCCAGGGAGGACATAGAATGGATCGGGAATAACAAATGTAAATTTCACACATTAGTATTATTAGTTATTGATACTATCATTTATATAAGGCCTCCCTTGTATTTGCCAGGGTTGCCAAAATGAAGAGAGAAAAGCTTTTTTTACACGTAGAACATGCATGCAAATAACATTTATATTCGCAAGTACAAGCACGTTTGGAAGGAGGGCTGCATTAACCCCTCCACCCTCCTTAATTTTGAGTATTGAAGTTCAACAGACCGATTTCATTGCAACATTTAGTGTGACAGTTTGATTTCATTACCCAAGCCACTGCACGATTACAGCAGTGTACTGCAGACGGTGCATGTGACTGAAATATTGCAGCTAGAATAGAATGAAATAGCACGTCACCAACGATGAATGCATGGAAACATCTGGACTCGTTTGAGTTACACGTCTCACATTGTTGCATGTTCGTAAATTAAACATATATTTTACTCTAAACTCTTAGCATTTAGCATTCTCATGCACACTAGCTTTTCAATCACAAGAAGGAAGTTCGTAAAAGTAGTCCAGACATGTTAATCTTGTGGAAATGAGAGTGGAAACAGATAACGCATTCAGTCCGTAGCATGCTAGCATGTGCGTCCTCACTTCTGCATGTCGCACTGCAACAGCAGTACGATGGACGGGTCGCTTTTCGCGGCTTCTTTGAACTCGTCTAGTGAGATCTGGTCGTCGTTGTTTTTATCCATCTTGCTGAAGATCCGATCCACCCGCTGCTCTGGTGTCAGACCATCTTCATTCATCTTCATCATTATCACAGTGCCCACCATCTTATAAATAGCCTTTACACAGAGAGACAGGGACATCTCAGAGAGGTGTCCACATCGCTAGCACGCTCATTAATTCTCTGCCATCGGCAAACTGAAACAAAAACTGTGACTTTGCACTTATGTGGTACATTTTAGCATCCCATCACTATTTCTCAGAACATCTGAGGCAGTTTTACCCACTGAAACATTCTAGTTCCACGACTAGAAACATGCTAAACCAAATGCTAAGACATATCTTAATTTGTAGTTGTTTTAGCGTATTTTAATGCCTGTGTTGTGCTCATTTAAGTCATTATACGTCATCTTGAAGCCTCTTTGGGAGTTTGTTGAGGCCCCTAGTTAGCCCTGACCTCAGGATCCAGAAACACTGATGTGGAGAGAACTATTAAAAAACACTCTGACCATTATTATCTAGCAGTTATCGGTGTATGAAACATAGTAAGTTGTCCATATCCACCAGCCACTAAAGAGCTGATTTGTCCAATCAAATTTTCCAGAAGTTAAAATCAATTACACATCTTTGACTTTGTTTAATTGATACTTAATTCTACTGCAATTGCCTGATGGTGGATCTGATGGTGAATGAGATTGGAAGGAAAAGATTATCAGTGATTCTTTTCTAAACAAACAAGTTGTGATGCTCTTGCTCATGTCTGTACCTCTATGATCTCCAGCATCTCTACTCGAGTGATCTTGCCGTCTCCGTCCAGGTCGTACATGTTGAAGGCCCAGTTGAGCTTCTGCTCAAAGCTTCCTCGAGAGGTGATAGACAGAGCGCAGATGAACTCTCTGAAGTCGATGGTGCCATCACTGTTCTTATCGAATGTCCTGAAGGCGTGCTGGGCAAACTTGGAGGCGTCGCCGTACGGGAAGAACTGCAGAGAACAATCCAGATGTTCTTCAGCTGCTTTGTCATGTTTTTATTCGGGGTCATGAACTGATTCGCAATCTTTTTATTAAGTCCTAAAGCTTCAGAGCTGCACTCCGTAACTGCCCTTACAAAGATTAACTGTGTTTTTATTATAGTAAAAGTTTAGTCATGTTTTTTCGAAACATTGATTCCCATTTACACAACCACAGTTTTACCTCAGATACCATGGTAAAACTGGTTGCTGTAGCAAAACCATCTCCTTGGGAATCGAACCCACAACCTCTGCGTTGCTAGCGCAATACTCTACCAACTGAGGTACAGGTATAACCCCATGATTTTGAGTGAAGTGTGTGTTCTGAAGCTCACGTCTACACCTCTGTGATATTTTGGTCCCTCAATATGGCTGAAGTCACTCAGAAAAGTAGTAGCACGTCTTTCTTTAACTAGCGGTATTATTTTAGGTGCACCTCTAGCGCAGGTTACAGGGGAGCAGTTACACGCTGAAGTTCAATGCTAATGATGGATTTAAACAACCGCCTACAGATTAGCAATAATAGGGAAACTTATTTGGTAATGACTGACGTCCTCAAGCACAACCTTAAAAAAACATCTGATTATAAAGGTTTTTAGAAACGCTAATTGCTAATACCTTCACGTAGAGCTGCTGAAACTCGTCCAGGTTCAGTCGTCCGCTGGGACAGTCCTTCAGGAAGCCCTTGTACCACTGTTTGAGCTCATGTTCATTAAACTCTGTGTTCTTCACAAGATCCTCCATCACCTCTGGAGTCAGTTTGCTGTTCTGCTTTCCCATGATTACTGCAATAAAGAATGAACCTGCTGATGGAAAGTGTGTTCCAATCAGACGAGCATGTGTAAACTTAAACCACACAGCGTTTGACATCTGTCACTTAACATGCGTTTGTTTTAAACAACAAACACATTTGTGCTCACAAATCAACTTAAACTCAAAAGTCTGCTGTGACCAAAAATATTGATGGACATCAGGTGGACATTTCTGACCGTACCGATATCTAGATGATACTGTATGATACTGTACACCAATATTCAAGATGGCACAAAATGTCTGAATTTCAATGAACACGCAGTTCACACAATATTCGCTGTGAATGTGGGTTGTAGACCGTGTCTGTTTTGATGACGTATGACAAACCACAGCTCTCTAGAACAGTAACCCTCTAGCAGTTACCCAAGACGAGTAGAAGGAAACAGACAGAATCATACAATAATGTCACACACAATCTGTCCATTTAATTCATTGCAATAGTCACAAAATCTCTTTCCAATCAGATTTTTATCAGCTTGTTTCTTGAATGATTTCATGGTGCCTGTGAAAGTAAAGCGAGCAGATTCTGTTCATCTATAATGATCACAGCAGTTCATGTGCATGGGCTGCACGCGGGGAGGGGCTGAGAGATTGATTTCCGTGTGGAGCGTCTGACTGCTGTTCATCACATCTGCCTCAAACGTGCCGAACGGCTGGCCATGAAAAACACAAGAGACTCAAACGCGTTTTATAAGAATGACGCTCAATTAAAAGGAGTCAACAACTGCAAAAAGCCGCCAGTCGCTCTTATGTAACTGTACTGGGTCTTGTTTAAGCATCAATGGCTGAACAAATGACCTTGAGACGTGAAACCACTGAGAAAGCAATGCGGAATCATTGGCGAGCATCTCAGATGTAGAAATCACGAAATTTTAAGGAAAAAAATTAAATATGGAGCGGAGCGCTGAGTCCTTATAGCGTCACCAGCCGTGTATTTGGGTTATATGTCGTTTTTCAGCCCTTTTGATGTGACAGCATACGGATCACACATAGTTCAGTTATACCGTTAACCAAATGCCTTGTTTTCCATCTGAAAACACCAGCGTTTATCATTCATTTGAATGCGTTTCGATGTTCAATTGTGTGAATTTGGAGCAGTCCGATCTCCAGCCGAGAAAAGACGCAGTCGTGTTTGCGCTGCGCTTAAATCAAATCAGACAATTTTTGACACACGCATCTTCTGGTCTGCGCGTTACACAACGCCAGACGCATCCATTAACAGCAATAATGTTGTTGGAACCATAACCGTAAAAGTGAAAAAACGGGTTGTAAATAAACTCATACTGCGCTGTTAATTAAAGCCCATATACTCTCCAGTGCGCAGTGTTGTAATCAGGTCGTGTAATGCAGTCACGTAAGTGCATGCAGGATTTCTCATCCATCCATTCATTCGTTCATTCATTCGTTCATTCGTTCATTATGGGGTGTAAACCTGACTATTTCACTACAATAATGAACTACATTAAGAAAGCAAAGCGACGCAGTCGTAAATATGTCAGCTCCTTGTAAATGCGTGCACCCCCCACTTACCTTCAAGTAATTTGGAAGAGGCTACCGTAAATGTGTGTTGATGATCAGAACCCGTAAGCTTTTGCGTGTACCGAAGCCAAATTCCTCGGATTCGCCGCCTTTACGGAATGGCAACTAATGTAGAGAGGTAGATCCAGATTACACGAGCCCTCTTCCGTCTGTGTGTGCTATGCGACGCAAGACATGCGGCATACGAGCATCACCGCATCAGCACCACGCTACTGCCGTTCAGTCTTGGCGCGCGTTTGCGCAAATTGCATGACTCGCAGTCTTGTTCTTACGGGTGTTGGTGTCAGTAAACCATCTATTAACAGTCGCGGCGTCATATGCATGCAATGCATGCTGCTTTGGCATGCAGGTGTGTTGGTAAAATGCCTAATTGCATACATGCTATATACACAAGGTCTATATTACCTCATGCAAAATCTTTAATCCTCCAAATCTGATTAAAATCACTTGGAATTCTTTATGTGTGGGGGCAGTCAGATCTTGATGCTGTATGATCAATTCAATTTGATTATATAGTGTGTAAAACAAAAGTGTCTTAAAAACCCCTCAGTGAGTAGGAAAAACTCCCTAAGATGCACTAGTAGGTAAGGAAAAACATCGGGAGGAGCCAGGACTGTGACCACCTCCATGAGCTGGTGCATATTTATGCAAAACATACATGCAAACACACTGATGTAATGCGGGCCCGTGCTATTAATGACAATAATGACTTGTTTGTTGTTCAATGAAATATAATAAAGATTTATAATTAACATTTATGCATTTGGCAGACGCTTTTATCCAAAGCAACGTACATTGCATTATACTACACATTGTTTCTGAGTATGTGCAATCCCTGGGATCGAACCCATGACCTTGGCATTGTTAACAGCATGCTCTAACCACTGAGCTACAGGAAAGCTTAGATAACCACTGAGCTAACCACTGAGCTACAGGAAAGCTTAGATAACCACTGAGCTAACCACTGAGCTACAGGAAAGCTTAGATAACCACTGAGCTAAACACTGAGCTACAGGAAAGCTTAGCTCTAATGACTGTAATATATTACAGACTTACTGTTTATTGGGGGCTTTAGATAGGAATCTGCAATGGCAATATGAGGCAAAGACATGGAAATGTAGAAATGTGTAGCAATAATACTATTAATGCATTGATTTACTCTCATGTTCCTGAATATGTACATGGCTGGCAGGTATGGATGGCCTGCGTATGTTCAGAAAACGTTGCGTGCGTGCACATAAACATAACACAAATGTTTTCTCTATTGCATGTATCATGTATACCTGAATTCTCTAAGACATGTGTAGTGTAACTGGACTCTCCAAACATATGTAATGTAACAGGCGCACATTATGATACAAATAATGATTAAATTACATGAAATCTGGTTTTATAATGTTTGAGAATGCAGTTCTACTGAATAATGTGGTAATGATACTGGTTATGGTTAAATGGGATTTTTAGCAGCTCTCTTAACAGCAGCCTCGGCTAATTAAACAGTTTAGAAAACTGTTTTATATATAATTTTACTTAAATTACATTTAATGGGTCTCAGCATTACAAATCAATTTGAGTGTAAACAGTGAGTGAGTGTTTTCAGTTTCTAAAGCTCATGAAGAGACTTCTGCGTTTGTAAGATTTTAATGGCTTTCTGTAGCTTAATAACTCCACAGACAGTTCAGATCATTAATACATAATGAAACATAATTATTCCACAGTGTATTAACTTAAAGTTCATTTAATTTATTAAAGGAGAATCTTTTCTATAGTTTTTCTACAGTGTTTTCTATAACTGATATATATATATATATATATCAATTATCGGTCATCATTCTGTATATGTGCTTCTGTTTCTCTTCACAACATCTGTTCTTTCATCTGTTCTTTCTATAATCACATGGTGTATACAACACACAGTATAAACACGACTCAAGAATAAAATCACTCAGAAACACTATATATATATATATATAATTACCTTTAAATGTCATGCATGATGCAATACATCATCAAGTGTCTGATCTGCTTATTTTCCAGACACATCAACAGTGTGCTTTGATATCAGGTCCAGAAGACATTTTCCACCGAACAGAAGCAACTAGAGGTCTAAAATCTCCTGAACCTGGAGATTTGTGTGGCTTTTAGTATATGTCTGCTATCTTAAAGGTTATCTACAGTATAGTGTACAGTATAGTGTACAGCGTATACTATACTGTACATTATACTGAACACATAAACAAAAAAGTAGGACAAAAAACAGTGTACAGTCTTTCTCCTCCAATATTATTGAACGAGATGAGGATGTGAACTACACATGCACCCCTCTCACCTGCTGTGACATCATCTGGGGGGTGATGAGTGTTCTGTCCATGTGCAGGACTGCTACAGCTGCTGTAGGTCCGTGTGCATGAATGAACTGCAGGGAAAGATTTGAGCTGATGGCACATGAGTGACCTGCTCTGCACACTGAATCATCTACTGTATAATCCTCCAGCTCTGGTGACTCTGGGTTTAGTGAAGTCACAGGGTTTTCCCATGAAGAAGAGTTGTAGCAGCACTCCTCCATGTTAAAGTCTACGTAATATCTTCTCATCCACAGTAGCAATCAAAGTGTGACATCACACTGAAGATGTTCTTCATTCATACCAGTAAATTATCTTTTTGTTTTTGAATAAAAGCGTCTGCCAAATGCATATAATGAGTTATAAAATCAGTTCTAGTGTTCTTGTGAAGCGGGGGTCCGTCTCACCTGTGGCCCGGTGCATTCCCTTTTGGGCTGAGGACAAATGAGGCTGTCAGTGAAGCTCATTTCATCTCACTCCTGCTGTTGCCCTCTGTGCTGAATCCACAGGAGCAAACGGAAGATCTGTAGACAGCAAACAGAGAGTATTGACATGCCGAGTTAACGTCATTAAGACTTTCTCTGTCAGAATTTGCTACTGATTTCTAACTACAGTTTATGAGTAACGGGAACGTTCAGGGTTCCTGTAGTTATAGATTCTTATGATTACAATTTAGTCATTTCTAGGCTTGAGAAATTTAAAGAATTATGCAGTTAATAAACAAATCTGTCAAGAACATATTTCACTCCAAAACCAAAAGACATCTTTAAAAATACATATATTTTTTCACCCAAATTCTCATTAATGTTTGTATTTGTAAAATGTCTTAATTAATGTCCCATTTTAAACCTACATATTCCTAAAAGTAGACACATTTTTTTACATTGAAAATGTAATTTTGTGCTGCTTCTTTTGGTTTTGAGCTGAAATCTGCTAAAATGATAAAACAGACTATATAAAATTCAGTGAAAGAAGGGGTTTAACTGTTCTGTTTGAGGTCTCTGTTTGAAACATATAACTGCAGTTTACTTTACCTACTTTTCTTTATGTACCTTAAAGTCAAATGAAGTCAAACTGAAAAATCCGACCCACAGCTCAAATGATAAATTGTTAAAATTGTTAAAGGTGACTAAAATCTCCCACAGAGTTTCTCCTGAATGAACAAGGTGAACGTCATAGCAGCTCATGAGCCGAAGCGCGTGCGACTCTGCGCATCATACCGCTCAGTCACCGAGAGACAGGTCCGCTGTTGTCATGGCAACAGACATCCCGAACCTTCAGCATGTCGTGCCCCAGTACACAATTCTGAACGCAGCTAACGTTCTCTAAAAGTTCTCTCAACGTTATCAAGAAATGTCCTCGCAGTAACGTTAGTAGATCGTTTTTCAACGTTATGTATCAGTAAATCAAAAATGTAATTCTAAAGAAGTTATTGGAACGTTTTCAGAACGTTCCAGAATTAAAAACAATGTTTGACCAAAGTTCTTATAACCTAGTAATAACATTAAACGAACGTCTAACAAACTGGACGTTTTTGTTACTTAATGTAAACGTTAGGGAAACGTTCTCACAACTTCAAATTGTTATCTGGGTACTTATTGATAAGAATATAATAAAGCATATAATTAATAGTTCCCTTATGAATCAATAATGCACATACATTTACACCACATACGATTACATTACAGTGACGCAGTAGTCATGAGAACCACGCCCACTTTGAAGTGTTCTGCACGACTTATGAATAAAGTTTTAGCATTTTGAATCATCATGGCAGCCGGCAGAGCGTCCTTGGTAGCGCTTGGGCTCCAGTTTTATATGAAAAATAAACTTTTATCGAAATCAACTTTCCTTAGTTTTATCAGCTGTTCTAGAAGAGGTAAGATATTACACCGTCCTGTTGAGAGAAGCGTTGAAAAACACTTTAACTGTGATAAGTGACATCGTAACATACAGAACACGGTGTTTAGAGACACTCATGAAGGTATAAGATAATGTTTGTTGTATTTTATTTAGATTTTATTCAGATATAAATCTGATCTTTATTTTATGCAGATATAAAGTTGTATAGGGGAGGTGTTGTTGTTTTCCGGGCAGTCAGACCCACACACGGTGTATTTGTCTGTTTATATGATTCATCAGTCGGGTTTGTTGAAAATCTGTCTGAAATGTGTCTGAAACAGTTATTCGGTTTTCAGCTCATTCTGTCCATGTGGCGTAGACAGATGTTAATCAGAATTTACTTGACAGCTGTTTAAAAAATATGATTATGTTAGAGTTTTAGTTTGGAGAATTGACAAGACTATTTTAACCCAACATATAAAAACACTGCTAGAGAAAACTAGCATGTTTGCACTTGTACTTTTTACACTTATCGTTTTTTTAAAGTTACTCTCACAGACAAAATGTGCTGTTTTTTTGGTAAAAAGTGAAAGGTGTGTTATTATTTTAGTGCTGCCCGTTCTCTTGTTATGTTGAATGTCTGCTCTTTATCTCCATCATGTGGATCATGTTTACCACTTGCACTGTTGTTTACCCTCATAAAACACAATTCTGTCTGGCAGAGTTTGCTGTGAATGTGCTGTCTCAGTCTGAAGATCCCAGTTTAATCACATCTCCAGGCAGCAGTTTTGCTGGACCTCTGGAACATTACAACAGTCTGATCAGAGACGGCCTTCTGCGAGAAGACCTACAACAAAAGGCTGTTTTGGAAAAACTGGATCAGTTGCAAAAGGATCTACGAGGATACAGCAACAATCACTCGTCATTCTTTTCAAAGGTGCGTTTGAGATGTTGCGCGGAAACGCAGCTGAAATAAATAAAATGTTGTTCTTAACGTCATGTGTATTTGTTTAATTTGCATATCCAACAGCTGTTCTCCAAGCAAAAGCCACCCAAAGGTTATTACATATATGGAGATGTTGGTAAGTTCTGCAGAACTCATGGTGGTTGTTATATAACGCTAGTCAAATGTTGTGCTACTGTTATAAATATGACTCACTGTTTCATTATTGTGGATTTTTGATTTGCAGGTACAGGAAAAACGATGGTTATGGACATGTTTTATGATCACGTAGAAACGGTGAATAAGAAAAGAGTTCATTTCCATGGATTCATGTTGGATGTACATAAACGTGAGTTTGTTTATATAGAGGCAAAATAATACACACACATACTGATCTGTCTTGTCTGTGTGTGTCTGTGTGTGTGTCTGTGTGTGTGTCTGTGTCTGTGTGTGTGTCTGTGTGTGTGTCTGTCTGTGTGTCTGTGTCTGTGTCTGTGTGTGTGTGTCTGTGTGTGTGTGTGTCTGTGTGTGTGTGTGGTCCTAATCTACACTGTGTTATGAGGACCAAATGTGTCCACAAGTACAGTAATGCCAGTAAAACATTTTAGGTCCTCATGAGGAAATAAGCTTAAATCATACAGAATGATGTTTTTTGACAATCTAAAAATATTTTCTGTGATGGTTTAAGGGTACAGTTAGTGAAGAGGGATAGAATATACAGTTTGTACAGCATAAAAACCATTTACGTTTGTGGAATGTCCCCATAAAACATAAAAACGTACATATACATCATTTACATGGTAATTTGTTATTATTCTGTTATTATATAATGCTATATGTTGGGTTTTTAGGGACGTGTGTGTACATATGAAACAGCAGATGATGATTTGATGATGATTTGCATGTTCATGCAGGAATTCATCGTCTCAAACAGAGTCTGCCCAAGAGAAAAGCAGGTAAGATGGCAAAGGCGTACGACCCCATAGCGCCCGTCGCCGAGGAGATCAGTGAGGAGGCGTGTCTTCTGTGCTTTGATGAGTTTCAGGTGAATGTTACACTCGTACGCTGTACAATTTCATCTAATCAGGTGTGTGATCAGTTCGGTGTGCTGAGATCAGACCTGTTGTCTGTTTAATTCATGCAGTGGGAAACAAAGTCAGAATGAATGAATGAATGAATACTGATGTGTGTCTGTTGAGCAGGTCACTGATATCGCTGATGCCATGATTTTAAAGCAGCTCTTTGAGAATCTCTTTCTAAACGGGGTCGTCGTTGTTGCCACGTCCAATCGGCCTCCAGATGGTAAGTCACAACGAACCAGAAAATGCTTTTGTGTGCTTTACTCTCAGCTATGCTCCACCCCTTGGTTACTGTTGCCGACACATAGTTAATTCACAGCATGCAATTATCCAGATTTACTTAGATTTGCAAAAGCCAAAAGCACACAGAAGTTCAATAGATTTACATTAGAATGAAGCCAAATGTTGATGTAATAAGTGGCAACAGTTGCTTCTTGTTTGTAATAAATATTATATCTTGTACAGATCTATACAAAAATGGGTTACAGAGGGTGAATTTTGTACCATTCATAGCTGTGCTAAAGGTAATGAGAAATTATTGTTTTTTACATCATGTTACTGTACTTTTGTATTGTTGTTATTAGTATTAAGGTCTTGATAATGCATGTAATGATTTGGGTTATTTTTGTTGTATACGTAAATCTCTTGTAAACAGCATTACTGTCAGACGCTGCGTCTGGATTCTGGAATAGATTACCGGAGAAGGAATCGGCCCGCGGAGGGAAAACTCTTCTATCTGTGAGAAAATCAGTTCATTGTGTCATACACAATAAAACTTGATTTACTGTATGTGGGGTGCATCCTGAATAAAATGAATTACATGATAAATGAATTCTCCTGTATTGCAGCTCCAGTGAGCCCAATGTTGATGCAACACTCGATAAACTGTTTGACGAGCTGGCCTTTAAACAGAATGACAGTAAGTCATTCTTAGCAGTTGATTATAGATGGTTTGTCAGTAACAATCCTAACTATTTTCTGATGACATCACGTGAGGTTTTGCATTGCATTGGTTGTTATTGTGTACTGTATCTACTAATATGATTCAGATTGCTTGTGTTTCTTATAGTTACTCGACCCAGATCTTTGAAGGTTCATGGCAGGACACTGACACTTAACAAGGCATGTGGGACCATCGCAGACTGCACCTTTGAGGAGCTGTGTGACCGAGTAAGCTTAAATCTTCAGTTGATTTTGTGTCTTGCTAATGCCCCCGTTTTGTTTTTATTGCCTGTATTCATATTTTAAATGAGGAAAGTCCAAAATCTCAACATGTTTGTCAAGGTTTTGATTCAGTAACATAGTTTAAAGTGGTAAACAAATCTTATAATAACAGTGATATCATACATTTTGCCTTTTTAGCCCAAATCTAAAGAATAAACTTAGCTACTGCACATACACGTTCTAAACGAAATATAAACAATTTGTTTTTTATTTGAAAGACTTGTTTTCTAAACGTATTTTTTGAACACACTTTTGAACGCTCCTGTAGCTATACTGAGTGTTATTATGTTTACTGCTTGATTTTCTATGCTCACTTTGTCTTCATGACTCCGGCTGTCTCGGGTGTCTATAGCAGAATGTATCTAGTTATAATTGTATATTTGACTGAGATTTGTGTTTCCTGTCAGCCGTTAGGAGCCAGTGACTATCTGGAGATCTCCTCCGTTTTTGATACGGTGTTGATTCGCAGCATTCCTCTGCTCACGCTGAATCAGAAGACACAAGCCAGACGCTTCATCACGCTTGTTGACGCGCTCTATGAGCACAAGGTAAAAAACATGAATGAACTGTGAGTTCAGTCGTTCAGTCGTGTAGAAGGTCCTCTCATGGTTCTGTGGAACATCTGCACAGGTTCGAGTGGTGCTACAGGCAGAAGCTCCGCTAGATGAGCTGTTTGTTCAAGACGATCATCACCATGATCACCACGACACTCATGTTCTGTTGGATGATTTGGGCATTTCGCGGGTAATTTAATTCATTTCCTGTTTAAAGGCAGCGTGGGTGATTTTTGCTTTTCAGGAACATTATTTGGTTATGCTGGTTAAAAAGACTCCTCACATCCTTAGAGTTATAACCCGATTTAATATTCTTGATTTGATTTATGTATATATATTTATATAAAAACAAGTGCCACTCATCAATGTAATCTCCAGATACTGTTTAATTTACAATTCAGCGCCAGCCCTGACACTCAGTGTGTCTTTGAATTTCTGCAATGTTTGTTTTCACACAAACGATTTGCGCATTTGTTCTGCTGATGTTTCGTAAGTAACAGACCCGCCCCTGCCTTTAAACATCTCTCACAGATTGACCTGTTGTCTTTGTGATTGATCATCTCTGTAGATTCACAGACAGCAGTGATTTGATCATCTCTTTTAATGCGGCAGGATGCCGGCAGCTCGCTGGCGATCTTCACGGGGGAGGAAGAGCTGTTTGCCTTCCAGAGAACTGTGTCTCGCCTCACAGAGATGCAGACGGACGAGTACTGGGCTGCGGGGGATCGGAGCTCTAAGTAGCTTTTATCATCATGCACTCCACACACAGCGGCCCTTCGCTGTCATGAGACTCCTGAGGTCTTGGGATCAACTCGGGATTTGAAATAAAATCTGAGTGTATTATAATGACTGTATTTTAATGCGAACTGTATGATGTACTGCTGCACTTTATAACGCACAGGCAAACAGAAACACAAAAGGCTGAGGCTTGTTTTTGTGGGACAGTGGAGAGGGTCATTGGAAGAGGTATGGATCAGCCAAAAATGTATTTTTATATAAAGCCTTAATGATTATTCTGAAATATTTAATGACATCTCATGATTACACGGTGAGAAGATAAAATATGTTTTTAAAACGTGCATTAAAATAATTTAAATTACTTTTGATTTTAATGTTTTGAATTTTTTTTAACTATTTGTTTCAGGATAGATGTTATTGGTTTTTCGCTGGTTATTTGATCATATTGTATCATGTTTCATTTTATTGAAGGGGACACAGTTGGACCTTTGCTGACCGTGTGAAGTGCATGTATTAGTGATGTTTGTTTAAAGAATGCGTCACTTACTATTCATATTTAAGTGCCTGGTTTCACAGACAAGGCTTAAATCTAGTCCCAGCCTAAAATGCATCTTTAAGCTGTCTTAACTGAAAGCAACTTTCACTGACGTATCTTAAAATGTGTCTGTTATTGTTTCGTTTCAAAATACACACCAGTAATGTTTTTATAAAGGAACATTTATAAAAGCTACTTAAATGTCCAGTTTTATCTAGGCTACGTTTTATCAGTTTTATCTAAGTACTTCTGGTGTAATCTAAACCCTGTCTGTAAAACCAGTGCAAGGTTAGGGAATTAACCCAGATAATCAATGTAAAATCCAGCAACATATATGCTACAGACATGTTAAAGATGGTAAAAAGTGTTTATTTGTAATAAAAGAATCTCTCAGAACAGGCTCAGTTTTGTGCAAATAATAAGTCATGTCGTTCTAATGATTTTAAGTGAAGTGAACCTGGGACATTGTGTTTCTTAAGATTCACTCACACGTTTCCTAAATGATTTACATGTTTGTTATTAAAATATGATTTATAGAACATGTTAAGTTGTGTTTTGGGAAGAGGTTAAGCAGGTGCTGTCCGGATGGCGTCTCTTTAAAAGCGCACGATGACACGCGCGTCCTTTAAAAACCGCAGCGGCGGCTCGCGTGAAGCTCCAGCTCGTTTCCGGCCCTTGAGAAGCAATTCCCGCGACTGTTAACAGGGGGCAGACCATCTTCTGTGTTTCTCCTCTCGTTAGTTTGCAGCGGGCTTCGGCAGCGCAGGATCGCCCGGGATGCGGGGCGCTCCGACATGGAACCGCGATCGTGGAGGTTTATTGCGGAACACAGTGACTTGATCGGGACTCGCTCGTGTGTGTTTGCTGACTGAAGGCTCCGGAGGTATGGCTTGACCATTTGGGGACAATTTGGACAAGCTTCTTATCGCTTTATAAAAGATGTTAAGATGGCAGCTGCGTTTTGAAACAATGTATCAGTCACGTTATGATGTCATACTGTAATTCGTACTGCGATGTGTAACAGATTCGTGTTTGTAACATCGGTTGCGCTTTGAACCGCGGAAGCTGGACAAGCCTTCAGTAAACTCGAGATTAATGTCAGTCGTATTTGCGCATTTGTGCTCGCTTGTCGTTGTGTTTTAAGTCTGCACGTCCTGTGGAGAAATGACAGACCCTTAAAAGTAGCCAGATGGAAGCGCGATTCATCTACAAATACGTTCTCGCAGAGGATCTGCGTGCTGTACGTGGACATACATAATGCATCTGAAAGCGTTTGTATATAATCTCAAGCATCACAACAGAAACGAGATGGGCCAGGTTGTGACATGTAGACTCGAATGAATGGCATGCATGAAGAGACAGCTGCTGTTGTGTTCAGAAAAGCCGTCCGTACATCATTCGTTTGAAAGAGTCGAGGAACGATGGCAGAGGTATCTCTCGAGGACAACCCCTCTTCTGTGGACGTCGACATAGACCCCGATTTCGAGCCCCAAAAAAGGCCGAGGTCTTGCACCTGGCCGCTGCCGAGACCAGAGTCCGATGCGGGGAAAGCAGAACCAGCCGAGGTGGGCATCATACCCGAGGAAGAGGTTGAAGAAAACGGCATCGAAGCTTGTGTATCTAGTGACGTTACGGACACATCAAAAACAGGCAGTACTGAAGCACACGAGCGCCGCAGGGCTGCTGTCCCTATCGCGGAGACCAACGCTGTTATCCACGATGGACACCCCAGTGGCTCTCCGGTCTCTTCCCAGCAGGCGCTGACCGCCGCCGCCACTGACTCCAGTCCAGGCGTTCTGATTCCCCAGCAGCCCAGAAAATCATCCGCTCGCAGAAACGCCTGGGGAAACTATTCCTACGCAGATCTCATCACACAAGCCATCGACAGCTCGCCGGAGAACAGACTGACACTGGCCCAGATTTACGACTGGATGGTCCGAAATGTAGCGTATTTCAAGGACAAAGGTGACAGCAACAGCTCCGCTGGATGGAAGGTACGTTGAGTCGAGGAGAGGCGCTTGTTTTCATGTATGATGTGACGGTCCATCTGCGTCCCGCAATTCATTTGCTAAAATTGTGTTTTGTGGCCTTAAAATATAATCCAACGTTTACATTTGCACAGATGTCGAATAGATGGACAAACTGAGAAAGTAGAAAATAATTTCCACGTCATCATTGTGAATTATCTGGCAGTAAAGCTTGTAATTCTTTTTATCTTTTGAACTCATACATGTAGAAGAGGCTTTTGCCGTATCTGCTTGTCTCATCCCTGCTTGTTTTCAAGGATTAGCCTGGCCTGCAAAAAGCAATTTATCCAACATGGAATCTGGTGTAATGAATGCTCTCGGCATGGCTGAATTTGATTGGAGAAAAAACAGGAAATCTGCGTGCAGGCTTGCAGTTGTCAGGTCAGGAGCGCAGTGAATGTCTAGAGATTGATGTTAGCACCAGAAAGAGGTTTTGTCTGGATAATTAGGTTTATTGATATCCGTCTATAAACTATAATTAATTTAAACAGGCCTTTATTATTACATACAGTTAATCTGAATCAGTTGTGGCCGCTTCATAATACCCTGGATTTCTGTTTATGGTTTTGCTTTCTGCTGACACATTTAATCAAAGTAATTCATGGGCTGTTCACAGAATTGTGTGCATTTATCACTTTGTGTGTGTGTGTGCTCTGGGAATCGAACCCATGACCTTGTCATTTATTCTCGTTACGGTTGATCTGCAGGAATCATTTAAGGAGCTGTGTGTTTTTAAAGTTTTCTGTATATCGTTTTCTGTCATAAATTGTTGTTAGTTATTAAAACAGATATTTTGGTATCCGGTAAGTGTGTGCAGCTCTGAGCAGATGAAGCCATACTGCGCATCCCGCTGTGTGCCTGTATCTGCCTGCCTCTGAATGACAAAAAAGAAAACCAAAAGCATGTCGTCAGTGGCAGGGTTGCTATTGGCTGTTTCGTCCCCGCCTCCACTTTCTATTGGCTCAGAGCTTCAGCACAAGCAGCCATCAGCTGACTGGAAACTATGTAGGTCAGTGTGTAGCAGCGTGACGAGCTTCAGTGTTTGACTCTGAGGTTCAGTATGGTGTGTAAACTGACAGTGTTGCTATTCTCTAATGCCACTGTATCATTTCAGACTCTCAATAATAAATGCACAGGCTATATTTAACACCATGCTAATGTCATAAATGAAGAACATTATTTGTAATGGTAAAGAAATGTCTGTGTCATTTAATCTCTGAACAAATATTTTCATTGGAAGGAAGGAATCCATTTTGACTCTAAGGTCATCTTGACAATTTTGACTAGAGTCGTGATTGATTCAGCTAATGGAATGAGTCGATTCGGTTAGCCGGCTTAATCAAGAGAAAAAGTGAAACCACTTACAATCTTAAAGGATGAGTTTCTTTTCAGAGAGCAAAAGAGTCTTTTCCACAGATTAAGTCTCCAGTAAGACTTGAAGCAAAAGGCTTTAATGAAAGTAAAGAGTCATGAGGTCGGGCTGTTCACTCTTTGAGAAGTTCAAAGGTCAACAACGAGGTTCACAGGACGTGAAGAGTCCAGCTTTCTGTAGACATCTTTTAAGTTCACACCAGTTTTAGTTTCAGGGTACTAGAGAAAAATCAGGTCTCACTTGTGAATGTTCTCGCATCTCCAGGTACTGCATTATGGATTGCTGCACCTTCTGTACTGCGGTACATGTTAATGCAGCTTCACTGCACTGCGCTCTTTAAACTCTTCATAAACTCGCCATAATTACTTTAGCTTTCTCTGTCTTTAGAGTGAGATGCACAGCTTTACTGGTATCATGCCAGTTTTGGTTGAAGTGGATCCAGGCAAATACACAGTCATTCAGATTGTCATTTTAATATCATGAGAGGTGATGTTTATCTTTGGATTTACATGCCAGGTTTGTTTATGGTGAACTGTGGATGTGTAGCGTGCAGAGCATGCAGAGGGCTGAGATCTCTGGAACCACACAAATTGTGAAAACATATGACCTAAAATTCATTGTGTGTCGCTTTGGATAAAAGCATCTCCCACATGCATAAATATATTTAATGGAATGTTTGTTAGAGATATTATGCATGTCAAAAAACTCCAAATTCAACACCTTGGCAAATGCATAGCAACGCCCTGGCAACCACCCATAACACTCCAGCATTGTGAAGGACACAAGGTGCTTTTTCAGAGACAATGACAAAAGTCTATATCTCGCTCCTTGTGGAGATTAAAAGAAGTTACCAGCTCTTGATCACTGCGTCACAGCCACTCTGTGTCACGCTTTCCTTCTCTTTGCATAGTGTCAAGTCTCTTGTTTAAAGCAGAACAAATATGCCACAAGGGACTATGTATGATTACAGTGTTCTAAAGAGACTTGATTTCTCAAAGCTTTTGTCTCTCTATCGTCATTTCTGTTTGAAACAAACTGACATTTCCCAGCAGCTTATTAATGAATATTATACTGTTGTGAATGTGGGTAAGTTAAAGAAACACTGATCCATGTCTATGTATATGACAGATCAAAGATCAATAACTGATTTTTGTTTTGTATTTTAAGGTTAAAAAAGTGAACTGCGTGAATGTACAGCTGATCATCATCTGCTCTTCTTTGTTTACAGAACTCAATTCGACATAACCTGTCACTCCATAGTCGCTTTGTCAGGGTTCAAAATGAAGGAACAGGAAAGAGTTCATGGTGGATGGTCAACCCAGATGGTGGAAAAGGGGGCAAAGCTCCACGGAGACGTGCTGTTTCCATGGACAACAGCAACAAGCTCATCAAGAGTGCTCGTGGCCGTGCTGCAAAAAAGAAGGCTGCTCTGCAGGCAACTCAGGATGGAAGCTCAGAGAGTTCCTCCAGCCTGTCCAAATGGACCGGGAGCCCGACGTCCCGCAGCAGCGATGAACTCGACGCTTGGACAGATTTCCGTTCTCGCACCAATTCTAATGCCAGCACCCTAAGCGGACGCCTTTCCCCAATTCTGGCCAACCTTGAGGTGGATGAGGTTCCTGATGATGAATCTCCACTGTCGCCCATGCTGTACTCCAGCCCTAGCAGCATGTCCCCATCCACCGGCCTGACCGAACTGCCCCGTCTGGCTGACCTTGCGGGAACCATGAACCTCAATGATGGCCTTTCTGACAACCTAATGGATGACCTTCTGGATAACATCAGCTTGACGGCTTCTCAATCACCAGGACAAGACGAGAGTGCTAGCAACCTCCAGGGAAGCCCTGTGTTTACCTTCAGCTGCTCTGGGAGCAGTCTGGCAATTCCATCAGGCAGCTATGGCTCTAACTCCATGTTCAGTCCTCCGTCCGTCACTGGTCTGAGGCAGTCTCCAATGCAAACCATCCAGGAAAACAAACAGGCTACGTTCTCCTGCGGTTCCCTCTTTAGCGATCCAAGTCTGCAGGACTTGCTGGGTTCAGAGTCCCGCGGTCGCAGTGATGTCCTTCTTACCCATTCTGATCCGCTGATGTCTCAAGCCAGTGCCTCCCTTTCTTCTCAGAATGCCCGTCGCACTGCCCTGTTACTGCGTAGTGACCCCATGATGTCCAACCAGGCTGGACCAAGTGGACAAACAGGGCTCAAGAAGGTGTCGCCATCCGGATGGCGACTGAACAGTGTCTCCAGCGGTGATTCAGATTACCAAAGCTTGATGAAGCAACATCTCCAACCATCTCCGTTCAGAAGCACATCTATGCAGCTCAACTCTGATCCGTTGTTGGCAGGTCTCAACGGAAGCGTGACCAGCATTCAGTCTCAGGACCGATTCCCATCGGACTTGGATCTGGAAGCATTCAGTGGCAGCCTGGATTGTGATATGGACACCATCACACGCAATGAACTAATGGATGCTGCAGACTTGGAGTTCAGCTTTGATTCGCATCTCATTTCTCAGAATGCTAACCTGAATTCAGGAAGTTTCTCCAATACCAAACGAACCTCTTCTCAAAGCTGGGTACCAGGTCCAACAGGCCAGTCCCAGGAATGTAGTGATGGGGCAAAACACAGCATTTGAGCCAACTGTCCACTGTCAAGCAACTGTACATTATGCTGTAGAAAAACGGTTTGACCTTCATTGGAATGAGTTTGATTCAACTTTCAATGCTTCATCCAGTTGGTGCTGCCCTATGATTCATCCAGTTGGCTGTATGTTTTACGTTGTCATAAATGATGCTTGCTTGATGAACAGTATAAGGAGTTTCATCCAATTTGATTTTAGAAGATTAATCTCATCGCCAATAACAAATTACTGAACTCAGGTGCTCAAGAGGAGTACCAGTGATTGTCTAGAGATGAAGGCTTGGCCAGCTGTACCTCCCTCCACCTTAAAGTCCACCTTAAAGTCAAACCCTAAAACCCATGTTGTAGAAAAGGCACCACTTTTGCAAATCTTTGCATTTCTTCCTTGCATCTTCGCGAACACCCTATTGACATCATCAGATATGCATTCTCCAATACAGTGTAAACTCTAGAACATATAGGTGCTCTTAGTTTGTGAGTTGTTGTTGTAGCTGTGATAGAGATTTCTAGACCCCACATTGAAGCAGACACTTAACTTTTGCCAAACCAGTCCTCAGGACAGTTTTACCAATGGCCTGTTTACAACACAGATTCTCTAGAATGTTTCTGTTGTCCTAAGAAATGAGTCTATATCCAGTTATTATTTTGTGTGGAAACACGACCAGGCAAGGAAGGGTGGTTTTGTGAAACCAGTGATCATAATATATCATGGACTCTTTAATGGAAAAGTGATTTATTGAGAAGTGATTGACATGATATGATGATAAGCTATGATATGTATTTAGTGTTCTGCTGTATCAAACTAATTGTAATTGTTCTCCATGAAGTTCTTCACACAACCTTTGTGTGCATTTATCCTTCTCTGGACAGGAGCATCTTGATCACACGAAACCACATTCACTTCCAACTTCAGCCATTTTAGAATAAATTATAAGCTACATATTTGTATTCTTGTATGTACATACACACACAAACATATGGGGCCTCATTCGTGAAAATTGTTGTATTACATATGATACCCCTAGTGTTTTTATGGGGGCATTCATAGGTTTGTAATTCTAAGAAGGTTGCCTGAGTTTTTGTGCAAAAAACAAACAATTCTTATGTAAATTGTACATATACAAGTGTGAATGGTTTGGACAAGTTGTTGCATTTAATGCTGATATAGTTCTGGTGTGTGTGTGTGCTATATATGTATTTTTGCGTGGATAAACGCGCATGCTTGACAAACATGCATGCAGCTGTTTACATAAGAATGGTTTCATGAATTTCAGTGCAAAATTTCTGCTCTTGTTTTATGAATGTGGCCCTTAGTGTTTGTGTACATATACAGTACACTGGATATGTATGTTTGTGTGTATGCACACAAATACTGAATTTATTATAGAGATAATATATATATATATACAGTTATACATTTTGGAACATGGATTAAGGACTACTAGATGTTTGTGTATTTGTAGCAAGAAAACGAGCTAAGAGCGTTCGGTGCTAAGTGCAATTGTGTTGGGTCAGTTCGTGTGGCTGGCGTGTTCGTAGCATTGGAGTGTATGTAGCTACACAGTGGGTGATGCTAGCAGAAAACGGTGTTTCAGCTGGGACAGCAGTATGTTTTAATACTTCAAAAATGAAACGCAGCCCCATTGTACAATTACAGCCTGTATGAAAAGTCTGTCTTAAGAAGGCAACTCCATTGTACTGTACTTCACCAGTTTTCTTTCAAATGCCAGACAACCAAATTTTGAGGCTGATGAAAAATGTCGCTTTTGTTTTACATATTAATAGTGCCAGTCAGGGACAAAAGTTCTTTTTGTACTTATTGAAGTTTCATGTTGTTTTAACTTCACTGTTGATTGTGTGTCTGTTTTGAGGCCTCACGCCTAGAAGTTTCATAAACCTGTCAAGCACTGATTTTATAATCTGCTTTTTATAATCAGCAGGAATCACTGAATTTAAGACGACTATAAAAAGCGGATCGTGTTCTGTTTATCTTTGTTACGCGCTTTCACAGTGGCATGGAAGTAAATGAGGTCATCTCTTCTCATCCTAATAATGAGCTTTTTTAGTTTGGTAAATCATTGTGTTTGTAATGTTTCTGTTGTAATTTTGGGGTTTGACAGCTTGTATCACCTTCACAAAAAGTGCTGCAACTTCATTCTAAATTAATTTCAGTCATCAAGAGGAAATTCGCAGAAATTGCTGAAAACAAAATCTGTAGGTACCAGCTCGCACCACAACTGGTCATTAGCTAGCAATAGATGTTTGCTTGACTTTGTGTGTTTCCATTTTGAATAATGTAAATTAGGTAGTGCAAAGCAAGAAGCATGTAAATAAAGCCTGTACAACAGAGAAGATTTCTGCTGTCTTTAATTTTCATTAAACTCTTTCGACTCAAAGATTGCAGGTTGCTGATTGGCTATTGAAGTTCGTATCAGCCACTGGGATCTTCTGTCTGAATTTATACGGTCGGTGAAATTCATCAGGCAATTAAACACACAATCCTAAGTTTATGTTGAAATGTCTTTGCAATCGGGGGAAATAACTCTTGCTGCCCAATATTATATAAATGACACATCAAAGTGGTCTATAAGGTTGCCAAGGATACACAACCCCCCTGAAAATGCATGATATTTCCTGGAGCTCCTCTGTTGTGTTTGACTGGTGATGTTCCTACAAAACGAGTGTGTATTTATACACAGTTAGCCGCTCATTCATGAGCACAACACAATCAGTGGAACTGAGCGTGTGTAAAAGAAGTCATTATGTTTAACTGCCCTCTGCAGAGACACAAACCACCCCACTGTGACAATAGCTGTAAAACCTGCCCCCTGTTCTTCTGCTCTCATTGGTGGGATGGAACCGTGGTGGTGATCTCTCATTGGATATTGGCTGCTTTTCCACGAACCAATCAGCGCTTCTGTATCCAAGTCAACTTGTAATGTTGAGCTATTTAAATCCAGAGAAACTGATTCAGAGATTCATAAACCCAGAGCATGATGAAAATGTTACTGCTGTATATTTTAACGTTGTGAACATTTCAGAACATTTTGATGAGGTATGATCTGTTTTTGTTTGTTACACACATCGGTTTGACTACTGTAAGAAAATGTTATGGTCCTATATTTTACGACACAACTCATTTGATGTGTTTGATAGATGCAAACCGAACGAGTAATAAAATAGTGAGGTTAATGAGGTGAGCTGCCTTTGACTCATATGTTGACTGATTTTAGCCCAATAAATTAAGGCAATAGTCTGAGTTTCCATCGCCCTCTGCAGGTTAAAAGATCATTTTAGACTCATACATGCTCCAGTAATGTCATGTGCAGTACAGTGCCCCAATTATACAAAACCTGTAAATATTGAACGTTGTGTATGTTGTTTCTGCCATTCAACAATGCAAAACATACACCTGTATATATAATACAGGTCTAATATATGAATTTGTCATTGTAGGTAAATATTAATCTTTTGTTATACATTCATAACATTTAATAAGGGTATTGTGTGAGTATATAAGGGCTTATGAGGAATGGTGTATGTTGTTAAAACTTTCTGATCATGTTAATACATTCATTACCGCATCCCTCCTTGAAGCGCGTGAGCGCGTCTGGCGTCTCCATGGGAACCGCTCAAGCACACAGAGCGTGAAACGGACACACACAGCGACGCTGTAAGAAGGTTTGAATCACAAGTATAATTTTAAAGTGTTTAAAGTGTCGTCAAACTTTGTTGCATAGCGATGCGTCAGTTCTTAACTATGTGATCGAGATTTGTGAACAGTTAAAGGGACGGATCGAGTGTAAACGCGAGCGTGCACTGAAGATGTCTCAGTCGTGTGATTGTGGCTCCACGGTGAAGCTGGAGCAGCTGGAGGCAGATCTTTCCTCACAGCTTCAGGCTCTGAAGAGTCAGATTGAAGACAACGAGATCCTACAGAGAACATCCACCAAACGATACAGGCGAGACAGCTGATTCTTTACCATTATACCATAACCCGGTCAAAGTTATTAGAAAGCATTATTATTGCGTTATATTTCGTTTAATAATAATAATAATAATACTACAGTTGTGTGCACAAACATAATAGTTAAATGATTATAATTGAAAAGCTTGACTCAGCATTAATATTTTTGCTTAATCATGTTTTAAAAATATATGGTAATGATTTGATCTTACCAACCTTTCCAGCTCGGTCCATATTCCGAAAGATGCGTCTTACTTCCGGTCAGAGAGACGGCAGGTACTTCTGAAAGCGCTGCAGGTCAGTTTCTCGCCACGGTTTTGTGATTATTTTGCCGGAAGCTGTTTATTTTACAGCTGGTTTAATTGTTAAGACTGTTTTGATAAATCACTCTGTTTTTAAGGTTTCCTCCGTAAAGCCAGTCGTGTCACAGGCAGAAGTAACTCAGAGGGAGATGGAAAGCTGTTTGAATCCGGAATACACATCTGAGAGTTTACCCTTACTACTGCACCAGGTGTGCTGAATAATTATACAACCGTTATTATTCATATTAATGACTGTAGAGTTTGCATTTCAAATTAGAATTCCTAGTTTTTTGCATGTATTGGAAATTTCTTTATGCATTACGTTTTATTTCCTAATGGCACATTTTGCTCTGCCGTTTAGTTTTTCACAGATCAGACGTATAAACTAGCACAATGCAAATACCAGCTGATGCTCAGATGGAAAAGATTCGGCCGACATTCCACCATCATGGAGAAACTATTTCCTCAATATAAGGTGATCTTCAGTGTGCCAAAACAGTTGTGTAAGTTCTCTTTCAAGAGCTCAAGATGAATGAATATGTGTGTGTTTAGAAGCAGTTGACGCTCTTAAACAGTGAGTTTGAGGATTCTGTGCATCGGGCCCGTCGACTGGCCGTGTTCAGAGAGAAAATTTTGGCAGGTGCCGAGAGCCCCATCGGCATGGTCACCCTTGATGATGTCATCATTTACCTGCAGTGGCTTATATGTCATCTACACTCGGTTAAGATCATCCACAGCTTTCTGCATGTGAGATGACCTGCGGAGTCTGTGCGCTGTCACATGTTTAATAATGTGATGCTTATTGGTTATCAATATGATTTGTATTGATGTTGCAGGTGCTTCATTATCTTCCTTCAACTGAGTGGAATGAGAAGAAGGGATGTCGTGTGGCGGATTTGACGTCTCCTGCCTATTTTTCAGGTAAAACAACTGTTATTAAAAAGATACTTTTTAAAATTATTATTATTAACTTTATTTAAAAACATTTAAAAACAACTTTTATGACTTTTTACAACTTTTAGTTGAAATACACTGTTTCACTGATGACGTGCAATAATGTCTCTTGTTCCAGAGTTAACTATGAGCTAGTCATAGTTGCTCAACACATCAACAGCCAATAGTGTGTGTTTGGGGGTGGGACTTCCTGTTTTTCTGACCAATTGCAGATGGGGGTGGAAGTTTGTGAAAACGTGCAATTCTGTTTGGTTGCACAGAAATCACGCATGTTCACCCTTAATTGACACTAACTGTAATTGAAACAAATTTTGAAGTGTGATTTTGAAGTGTGAAGTGTTTGTTTGTTGTTTCTGGATTCATCAGGGGTGTTTGTGTCACTGTCAGCTGTCCCTTTGCACTCCATCACATTAGATGATTTTAAAGCTCAGCTGCAGTTTCTTCTCAAACATTATAACATCCAGTGTAACACAGACACCATCACGACAGCTGCTGATGAGCTGGAGCTCTATAGCACGGTAATCCTCAATACACAATATTCCAGAAACATTTTGTGATGCTGGTTGATGGTTTCTCTTCACATCCTGATTGCAATGTCTAATAAAAGTGGCCTAATATATTTATATGAATATACATCTTCCGTGGAAGGTGCAGAACCATACAATGCTCGTCCAATCATTGCATTTGGTCCGTGCAGGTTAGCCACACATTCAGGACTGAGTTCAAAACTCAGGAGGACATGAGGACCTTCCTGCAGTACGACAGCACTGAAGCTACAGACAGGAAGTGGGGGAGGAGAAGCCCAAATATGGCTCTTAGAAAAGAGGCCAACTGGATTCCACACATACAGGTGAGAAGAGTCAGGTTCCACCTTGTGGGTTCAGTAATACAGATGGTGTTGTATAACAAAATATAATGATTTGTGAAATATCTGCATGACATTTAACCTGTGTTCTTCTTCTTGTGCAGCTGAAACCAAAGCGAGACCCTTGGCAACAGAAACAAATAGCCAAACTTAAGGAGCGCAGATCGATGGATGAACTTCTTCAAATGCACAGCAAGTTCTTTGAGGTGAATTTCTGTGATGACATGTTTAACTAATGCACAACTGTTTTGGCAGCATGAAGGATACAGCTCATTTCAGTTTTGTTCATACATACAGTATAATTAAAGTGCATTATGCATATTTCTGTATTTGTCTTTACTGTATTGGGTCTATTTTGCATTTTCTTTTGAAGGAGTCTGATCTACATAAAGCGACGGATGTTTTAAAGCAGTACACTGCATCTGTTTATCAACTAGAAGCCACAAAACCTTCATCCATCAGCCCAAGACACCCAGAAACACTCAGAGGAACACCAGAGATGTGGAAAAGCATTTATAAGACAACAAACATGTTCCAGGTGCGTGTCTTCCTGAACCGAGATCTGTTTGTCGTAAGATGCCAAAACGTCTTACTGTGCGCATATGATTTTCATGAGTTTCATTTTTAAGGTGGAACCCGAGAAGACGTCAAATTTATCTAAACATGCAAATCAGTCAAAGAATAAAGGGTAATTTTTGAACTCCTTAAATGTGTTTTCAGTCTACAGTATATGTGTCAAGTGATATTTATGATCAGTTTTCTTTTGACAGTTCTAGTCAACACAGTGGTACTTTCCTTCATGAAAAGAATGATGTTGTGGATGGTTCCAAAGATCCTGTAACAGTGGGCGGAGCTTATGAGTCTTTAGTTTATCTGCGACATCTCAGAATCAGAGAAGTGAAGGTAAGAACATCTCAGTTTGAGATTCGTATCATAATGTATCGTGGTCCTGCACCATTTTCAGATGTAACGCTGTCAGTGGCATTTCTCATTAGCCACTGAAATAGGTGTGGATCTTTGTCTGGTTTCTCTAGCGTGTCTGTCTGGGCATGCTCAACTACCTGCGCTCGGTGGAGAGGACTCTGACGATGGACACTGCAGGTCTGACGCTGTCTGAAGGAGATTTGGTGAGGAACGTGGAGGACACAGGCTGGATGACTGCTGCTCGAGGAGGAGATGGATCTGCAGGAGGTCTTGGATCACATCATTACATCTACAACAGTCCTGTTGACTACAAGGTGCATCAACGAGCAGATTATCGAAATGTTGAAGGATTTCTGTGTAATCATGTGTTTTCCGGGCTAATGCAACATAAGAGACAGAGAGTAATAAAGCTCTGCTGTGGGTTTGAAACATATAGGCAATGTTTTAAAGTGTCCATTCTTAACTTTATTGGTTAAAAATAATCAAAACTCTAATTACCAACTTTGATAATGATTTATAATTCTATACATAAAGTTTCCTGCAATTTTACGCTGGCGGTAGAGAGACAAAAGTTGCAGATTGCAGCTTTAAACGCATATATGATATCTGTACGATCATTTTTACTATTTTAAAATGACACTTTCTGATATCACTCTTTATTAAAGACTATTCTGGTCTGTAATGTCGACACAGACATTTTCTGAAAAGCTGCTTTGAAAGGGTTTGTAAGCGCTAGACAAATAAATGTGAATGAAAGCCTTTCTTCAGTTGAGCTGAGCTGCAGTGGTTGTATCTCAGGTTCACTGTGCTGAGTTTATGGAGTTTCCAGAGGTGGAGAATCTCCATGATTTTTACAGCACAGACGGGAGCTGCATACACACACAGGACCAGCGAGGTCTCTACATCATCTATGATGTCGCTCTGGTGGACCTGGAAGATCTGGAGCACCATCTGTTGCTCACAGCTTCTCATTTCATTCAGAAGAGCAGAGGTCAGGCCAGATGCTCATGCACGTTCATTTTTATTACAATGTATAAATATACCTGAATCACTGTATTTAAGACATTTATACCCATATGCAGTGAAGACTTGATGGGATCATAAAAATGGCCTCCAGACCATATCCCAACTAACCATTTTAGGTTGTAAGAATGTTTCCCTAATGTTTCCAAAACGTTCTAAAATGTTAACAATGTTATTTTAACGTTCAGGGACCAATGCAGACATTGTATTAACATTGTTGCTTGTTGATATTTTAAAAGTGACAAAGGCAAAGTTCAAGATGCAGCGTCACATTTATGTTTATTTTTGCCTCTGATGCTGCACGTGAAGTGAGAGATGTATTTATAGCACCGCTAAATTGCAGTATTGCATTTGTATTGCACACTTAGCACATAGCTATGATTTGACAGTGAAAGACAGTTTAAGGCTGTAGTTTGTGTTTCACTCTAATAGAATCACATGCATCTCATGGACCTGTGCAATCCGGAGAACTTCACTCTTTAGCTGGAATGCATGTAGATCGAGTGGCCATGCTTTTGGACATCTGGACATGTGAATCAGAATTCCTGGAGCACAAAATACAGGTTTGTGACTCATCGAAATACAACTCAGAGTTGATTTGAACAGATGCATTAGTGACTCAGTGATTCAGTTCTGATGACTTTCACAGCTTTTGAATTGCTACCTGGAGGCTTATCAGCACATTACTGATCCAGAAGAACGGCTCAGCTTGGCCCAGGTCATCACGAACATCATGCACAGAAGACCGCAGATAGATTTCACCGCTGGATACTTTGTCCAAGCTTACCGAGACACGATAGTCTGTCTGCAGAGCCACCAACAGCTCATCAAACTAGTGCTGAACAGTCAGGTTATAAAACCTCTGTTTAGTTCTGCTTATATAATGATCTCCTGTGGGCACATTATTTCATTCTCTTACTTTCTGCTCATTAGATTGATCAGCAGAGACAGTACCTGGACAGAATATGGAGAGAAAGGCAGAATGGTTTGGAATACGGCCTGCCACCAAACTACCTCCCCAAACATTTGGTATCCATTGGTGGATGCTGGTAAAGATCAACATGATCGGTTTTAAAGTGATAGTTAAATGATAAACCAACCCGTACTAATTCCTTATTAATTTTGTAAATACCCCCATAATCATTTCTTAAAGGGATACTTCACCCCAAAAATGAAAAATATCCCATTTACTAACCCTTATGTCATTCCAAACCTGTATGACGTTTTGCTTTGAGGAACACAACAGAAGATCTGAGGTGTCTGTGTTCCACAGCAGTGTCCCTGTAATACATGTTCGCTGCTTTATTGTGCATGATTCATGAGTGTATGTCATTTTAGCCGTTCTATAATCTTGACACTTTTAATGCAGTAATTTGCTTTTACTACAGTATATGGAAAAGCCAAAGTCAAAAAATCTTTTTGTCTGAGGGTATCTCCGGGTACTTGTGTTGCAGGCCTGCTTTGAAGAGTGTGTATTTACTGGAGGTCCATCCCTCCCTGTGTTTGGCGTCTCAGCTGTACGAGGCTCTTGATCGTGGCTGTGCTGAACTGTGTGAGCTGCACAGAGCTCAGACAGCATCACAGAGACTGAAGCTTGAGCAAGAGCTCCTGAAACTGGCTTTACATCACTGGCACACTCTGGCCACTCCTGGTGCCACCTACAGTCCTCAGATCCAGAGAGATGTGAGCATGCCTTTGTGTTTGGTGTCACTGTAAACAAGTGTGGGTGACACTGTCAGACGCTGTGGCTGATGCATTTGGTTCTTCTGTGGTTGCAGTTGTTTTCAGAGGTCTTCATTGAGGACCCTGTTCTGGTCAGAGAACTCGGTCTGAGTGTTGTCAGATCTGCTGAGGAGCAGGAGAGGAAACCAGGCAAAGAGAAACACTTGTTCACCATGAAAACCTTCTGCACTTTGCTGGAACTTGTGACGATTCGCCAGCGCATCATCGAGTCGGCAACAGAGAGCGAGCATCTCGCCCAGTTCAGTTCCAAACCGTCGAGCTGTTTGAAGGGGCATATCCTGATGAATCAAACCTCCCATGATCTTTTTACTTTAAAAACTCAGAACTTAATCTGTTATTTCGGACATTGTGGCGCTAGTCAGATGCATTTGAATAAATGCATGACTGCTCGCATTTAAAGATCAACAATGCTTAAACAAAAAGTGTTTCATAAACTCATTTCCACCCAGTTTTGTAATCCTAATTGGACCAAAAGAAATGAAAATAAATAAAATGATAAAAATTGTGATATGACCCCTTTAAGAATTCATTCGTGGTTTTAATCCTAGAGTTACACTTGGAATTCTCCACTAAATGTCTTCTGTCATGTTTCTGTAGATTATATAAATCACTGGCTGCAGTTTTGGGCTTTGATGAGTATCATTTGTTCATGCGGCCGGTTCAGTTCGAGTTTGCTGTGAGGAAAGAGATTCAGAGAGCTGCTCCGCTGTTCATCACAGCTGTCCAGGACGACAGGCAGAATGTAGACAGGTCACATGATTTCTGACAGAATTATCTTCACCTACCTTATATTACGATGTTTAGATTTGTAGTTTTGTTTATAGTACAGTATGTTGTAGCCTACGTACTATAATTACCCAGCTAACATTTTTAGGCAGAACCAATGTTCATATAATGTTTCCATTACGTAACAAAAATGTTAAACTGTTATTTTGAATGTTGAAAATGTCCAGTTTTTTTAAATGGTGTATTAATGTTATTGTTTGGTTATCAAAACCTTATTCAAACTTTTTCTAATTTTAAACATTTTTATAACATATATGTGATATATATATATATATATAGTGTTAAAAAATTCGACTAACTCTTCTGCAAGAACGTTTTTGATAACTTTGAGAAAACGTTTGGAGAATGTTAGCCAATGTTCTGAGAACGTTCCCTGTCAGTTGGGTAGTTGTGATGTTTTGGTCAAATAACTTTGACACGCTTTGTTCTGCAGAGAAAATATAAACATGGAGGTTGTTTCACAGGTTTGTAGCGACAAGTCTGCCATTAGCTGTTCAGGAACTTGACGAGAACCATATTGGCAAGTTTAGCTTTCAGTCTAATGAAGGAGTTTTACAGGTAAACACTGATTCAGTATTATCAAGTGTTCATACATCTGATCTGTGTATGAGGTTCTGATCGCATGTCTTTATCCTTCAACAGCTGATGACTCAGTCCAGCTTAGAGAACCTGCAGGTGGTGCTGCTCTGTCAGGTGGTGCAGAAGAACGCTCTGATTGGAGCAGTTAAACAGGAATCAGCGTGTTATTGGGCAGAGATGTTTGGTCAGTCCTCAGATAATACAGCCCTACAGCTGAAACATGAAGGATGTACAGCCTCTGAAAACCACAGACATGCCTTAACCACTAGAAACAGGTCTGTCCTTATTCTACATGTATACGAAACCTTTTAAAATGTACAAAAATAAAAAACAATTTTTACATGGTATAAAAGTTCTTGGGATTTATCAACAGTGTGTTTAAATGAGTACACATGTAGTGAAGATGTTTGTTGCAATCCAGGCTGGCCGGAGCGTTTGTGTCCATCCAGCTGGAGAAAGTGACTCTTCGAGATGAAACGCTGAATGCGTTTATAAAGAAGAGAGAACAGACAAGCACAGTGAAGTTAAACTCGGTACGGAAGATCGATGTGGAAGATGATTATTTTGCTCGCATAGAAATGTTTAAATTCTCCTGCTTTGCTCTTAACAGGAAGAGATGGCCAAGATCAAGAGGAAACTGATTATTGAGTTCTGTCATAAGTATGTTTGACTAAATAAATATGGTGATTTTACGGTGTGGTGGTTGCAGTGGTGACTGTTGATGTTGTGTCTCTTCAGGTTTAATAAGCACGTGTCTCAGAGTTTACTCAGAGGACAGATTGTGGCTCTCTGTCACAGTCTCACCTCAGTACTGGCCGAGGTGCCTCACATCCGTGAGAATCACTTTGTGATTGGACAACCCAATGAAACCAGACCAGACCAGCAGACACAGCAGAGCCCTGATGCAAGGTGAACACATACAGACACAGAGCCTGTGATCAGATTGAAAATCACACTCTTTTGTGTGATATTCAGGATAAAACACAGGGCTCACTATGTTATTTCAGAGTTATAATGACTTTACTAATATTTTAACATGGTGTATTTAATTCTTATATTTTCATCATTCACACAACACAATGTAAGAGTAAGTGTGTTTCTGATTGGCCAGGACGTTTGAACCTCGCCCCAGGAGACTCTTCTCCGCTGATGGAAATACTCTGATAAACCTGTGGTTCATACCTCACTACACAGACGTGCTGATGATGTTCAGAGCTCTGGAGGAGAACGTGAGAAATGCTTCTGTTATACAGATACACAACATCACACATGTCCCCCAAATTCTCACTTATATTCAATTAAACTACACTTTAAAACATATACACGTTGACAATACTAATGTTAATG
>JAZGTJ010003764.1:0-24215 GCA_036877575.1 Botia almorhae
ATCTGAACATTTAAAGAATGACGAAACATTAAAATATAGCTCGTTAGGTTTAAGTTTTAAGTGTAGTAACGCAGAACACAGAGGATTGTGCGCAATAGTTTTTTTTTCTTATGCAAAACGTTTGAAATATATAACATATATAATATATTACATACTTCTTATGTTTTCAGTCTCGGAATAATCTGAAAGTATTTTATAAACCACCACCATCTTGGGGATAACACCACTCAAGTTATTTAAAAACATAAACATTAAATGAATACTGAGACATATATTTCAGACAGACTGGCACAGAACAAAAATAACGCAGTATCTTAAAATCTTTAAGTGTGCATCAACACAACTTACCATTGATGGATACAGTCCGGAGACGATTAGGAACAGCAGGGGGTTCAACAGACCGTACAGAGCAAGCATGCTGTCACGACTCTATCGCACTTTTCTGGCGTTAATATCACGTCCTCGGTGTGGGACCGGCGGCGGATGATGTCCGAACAGAACAGGGCGGATAGATCCACGTTCATTACCCTGACGCTCCGCCGCGCGAGCTCCCGGTGCTGAGCGCGCGCTGCCCGAAGTTACGACCGCACGCGCACGAGGACTCGGCACACGGAGGGGCAGAACACGCCAGACTAACGAGGCGCGTGAGATCGAGACCTTAGCAACGGATGTGACATCATTGGATGATTCACGCCGGTTCTTTGGTGCCAAATGTTAATTTGTTGACCGGCGCTGGGGATCGCACGAGACCACCGCGGCCAACAACACACCCAGTCTGCTCCGATGCAACACGAGCGCGAGCTGAATTTACATAGAACAACGTGGGGCAGATGTGAAGCGCAAAAAGTTGCACCCGCAGTGGCGCGTACACAGGGGACCAAAAGTCTCAACCACAACTGAATCGTGTTTTTAGGAGTCAAAGATTTATGCAAATAAATTTCGCCTTTCATCCACATCTCGCCATAACAGCTTTCCGAAAAGATAACGTCACAATTAAACAGTAGTTATATTTGAAAGTGACCATAACATTCAAATCTACTATTCTGATTTTTTAATGTAATGAAGTGTTTATTGTAAATGATTTATCCATGTACATTATTTGTTTTTCCAAATCCACGCGCCCTCAGTCTTTAATCAAAATCTGAACACGTACCTCCCCTCGGGAACAGCAGACCTTCTCTGATGACGTCAGTCTGACGGCTTGGGCGGGGCCAAAGCTGTTAACCACTCCCCTCCAAAGCTCAGTCAGTTGTGACTCTTATCTAGAGTTTTTCTTTTTTTAGGTGAATAATTTTTAACAACCTCCATTTCACTCACGTTTTGCAGATGTCAGGCCCATCAGTTAATTACACAGCCAACTGCTTAATTTCCATTACTCTGCTCTTATGTTGAGCTGGCTGGAGATTTGGGAGTTAAAAGCTTCTAATTAAAATTTGCACATTGCATAACCCAGCTAACAAGGTTACGTTGTAACAATGTCTCTGTAACGTTTCCATTAACTAACAAAAATGTTTAAAACGCTATGTTGAACGTTTTAGGAATTCAGTCTGTTTTGTAGATGTTGTTATTCAGACATTTTATAATTCTGTAACCTATTTAAAATATTTTACTAACTACTTAATAACATTTGTGATATATAACATTCAAGCATGTTTTCGATAACTTTGAGAGAACCTTTAGAGAATGTTAGCCAATGTTCTGAGAACGTTCCATGTTAGCTGGGAACAACAGCCCAAAACGAATACCAAGGATATTGGAATGACGGTTTTCTGTCTTCAGTCGAATTCTGTATCGTCACTCTGCTTAGCAAAATACTACATAAAAAACAAGTTGTCAAACTTTTCCACCCTGGATTGTAATGAGTGTTGGAGGATTCGTTCACACACAGCAAATCCTCATCAAAGGTAAATTATGCTGGGCAAACAGCCTGAGCTTGCACAGCTTCTTGTTTGAGGAGGGTAAATTGGAGAAATTCTCACCCCAGATTTATTTGCGCGCACAGTCTTCTGTGAGAAAACATAGTCAAGTGTTTGAAAATGAGCTTTTGTTGAATCTCTGCATGTTTATGTAAAACGTATTGTAATTTGCCCTTTCAAATTCCACGTGCATAATTCATGAGTCTATCAGAGGGTCTATAACACTGTTTACTTCTGCTAATGACCAACAGACGGTATTGTTACTTACAAATTTCTCAGCATGTCCTCACTTGTCCATTATGCTAACATTTCACCATAACACACACACACACACACACACACACACATGTTGGGTTTTCATGTTTTAAGGGGACATTTATAGACATAATGATGTTTATATACTATACAAACTGAGGGTGTGTGTGTGGTCTGGTCCAGCATTAATGAGCGTATTGTGAGGAGGAGGAAGCTGTCAAAGGGTTTTAAGTGTCCAGCAAACACCTGAGCTTCCCACACCATCACAAGACCACATTAATCTCTCTCTCTCTCTCTGTCTCTCTGTCTCTCTGTTTCTCTCTCTCTCTGACTTGGCTCCATCTCTCTTGCTCATAATTACGTTTCTTAGTAGTTCAGTTGCTCAGCAACACCTGGCGATGGTTTTCATTGGCTCTGAAATTTTGCCTAAGCACTTTGTTTGTGTTACTGGCCATTTTGTTGCATGTACTGTTCTAAAAGCCGCAGTGTTGTCGACTCACAGTCTTGGTTTATTATGATGATGCATTAGCGTTCTTACAGGGTCAGAGTTTGTCATTCATTAAAGCGAACACTCCACTCGGTCCCCGTGCATGAATGCATGACACGCTGACTTTGATGCTTTAATTACTGCAGGATTCAGGAGAACGAATGCACTGAAAACTAGCAGCATTATTTTTTCCCTGACTGAGTCTGGCTCAATTTAGCCACACATCAGAATCTTCACTGGATATTGACACATGCGTTACACGCATGGATTTGTGCATTTCCAATGCGCATGAATAATTCTTCCATATTTATCAGTTTATGCTTATTCAAAAGCGTTCTTAGCAAAAGTGGAAGACACTGGTAAATGCAAAGCCAAACTTTACGGTAGAACTACGGTAACCGTGGTAAAGGCTGTAATAATACAGCAGGTTGTGTAAGTTAACTAACAGCAAACACTCGTTTAAGAAAAATTAAAATGCTTGCTTATAAGAATGGTATTTAAACTTTTTTTAATTCTGTAACATTTTTCAAATGTCCCACTAACAACTTAAAAATAACATTTCATTTCATCAGAAAGTTCTCCTAACGTTAATGCAGGAACCTTTTGATAACATTGAGAGGATTTTTAGAGAACATTAGCCACGTTCTAAGAATGTTCTTGGTTAGCTGGATAGTCGCAGACGTCATCTAATACAGCATTAACAGTATCATTTTTCCTGGCTGAGTCGTTCTGTAGTTACAGAGCACAGTGACTGACTAGCACTTATTTTGAACTGTGATTCAGAGCAGCCTTTCCAAAATTATTATGGATTTTAAATGCGAGCCTGAGCTCGTAGATGTTTTCGCATTGATTTTTCCAGTAGCACAAAACTATTTCTGTGTTTCTGTGCGGGCTGATACGCTTATCACCGCTAAAGATCTGAAAAACTAGTTTATGAGAGAAATGGTGAACAGTGGAGATGGGCTCTAACTGTGCGCATGTGTGTGTTTTGTATTTATTAGTGGCACCTTTTGTGAGTTCTCTAGTGTGTTGCAACTATTATGCAATTATTATCCTATTATTGCGCATTTTTAAAACGTAAAATTTCAAAAGACAGGCCTCTTTTGGTGCCATTGTGAACCCAAATTCATCTTTCATTTACAGTTGTAAAAACAAGCCAAAGAAATAGATGCAAATAAAAACTGCACAAGGTATATGAAAACATGACCCGCATTACAATAAATGCAACGAGGAAACCGACATGCTTTGTGCTGACCACAGCGATTTTTTGCAGTTGATTAGTGACTCCTAAAACTCAGTACGAATTTGGAAACCGAGCATGTTAAACACGCCGTGGTAATATTAATATATTTATATTAGGAATTCAAACGCATTTTTGTTTACTTTGATGTAGCAGCTGTTGTAATGTCTGAGGTAAAATGCTGCTGAAACAAAGCCGACGGTGTGGATATAATCTTTTGGAATTCTGTTCACACTTATCTCCAGTAACACACGCTGATCAAAACAACGATACGAGCCCCAAGACACACGGAAAACCAAAGCGCCTATTTTTTCTCTCATAAATCACTGAAAATCTATTTTCCATCACAGTCAAACAAATAACCGCTTCATATTACAAACAGCCGAAACACTGGGGACGTCAGATACAGTCGATGTTCCGTAATAATCCATTTCTACTGTTATCGCAGCTCTCTGTTTTGTCTGGGGAAGAGAATGAGAAAGCATCACAGTCAGTGAGAGAAGAACAAGGAGAAAAGGTTGAGTGTGAGCGAGAGATGGAAAATGTGTATAAGAGAGTAGCGTATACAGTAAGGGTATATAGTGTTTATAAATAAAATACTATACTGTATACTGTATACTGTAGCTATAAGGAAAACAATTAGAAAAATAGTATGAATCTTTCTTTGGCTGAAAGTTTTGTTCTATGAAAAGCTGCATTTCCATGACGATATACCCCAGCAGTGGGGCATGTTATCACAAACCATCAATGTGTTTAATGAACTGTATGAACCTACTGTATGTCTCCCCAGATAACAGGGAATGTTCTCATAATGTTGCATAATGTTCTCTAGTTATTAATAATGTTCTTGCAGTAACATTAGTGGAATGTTTTTTAACGCTGTGTCATATATCATTAACGTTGTTCTAAACTTTCAAAATGTTACAGAATTTTAGGAAGTTTGAGGGACGAAGCAGTAATGTTAGTACAGCATCCAAAAACATGGATGTTTTGTACGGTCCTGGAACTTTCAAAATAATGTTTTAAACATTTTTTATGATTTAATGGAAACATTAGGGAAATGTTCATATAACCTAAATCTAAAAAGGTTTTACTATAGTGAAAATGTGGTAAATAGCCCCAGTACCCAGCCTTCGTTCTTTTAGTGCACAGCAAACGTTTAGAACTGATGATGGAGGCAGTGAGCTGTTAAAATGATTCTCTTTCTTATTCTGTCCTTTGCTCTCTCACCCCTGCAGAAAATAACAAACGACAGCTTATTCCAAAACAGGTTTTGGTCACCGTGTCCCATGATGCACATCTCAATCATTCCCATCATTACCCCGAGCTGATTAGTTTAAACAAAGTGCCGGCAGAGTGTCAGGGAGAAGCGGCTCTCTTGGGTGTTTTCGTTTAAACGGTCCGCACGGCGTAATGCATTCAAATGCCTCTTTACATCACTGCCTGCCTGTGAGACATGCTCGAGTTTCCCCACGCCCTGCGCTGAATTCTACAAGCTCTCCGTGTCGGCTCCACAGCTCTGTGCTCAAACAGAGATGGCTGAGGGAGGGATCTGTCTCACGGCCCAGCAGAGCAAGGCCTGCGCTTTCTATTGCTCAGGTGCTGAATCACAGCATTGGAATTTTCCTGGAATCCCTTTGTACCCAATTTCCTTCTTCCTGTTTCGACTGCTTCCAATTCTCTTTTCACCCCCTCTGTGAAATCAAGCCGAGACTGAAGACTCTCACTCATTTTTCGGAAGTTTTATTTTGAAAAAAGTTCTTTCGTTTGCTGTCCTCTGGGCTCAGACTTTCTCTAGCGGATCTAGAGAGGTTACACTTGATGTTACGTAAGGCACAGGCAAAACTTTAAAGGAAAGTTTTGATGCACTAACCGCTCCTGACTGACTGTTTGACTGCCCCACAGGAAGTCCAACCCTGTACGTTAGTCAGACTACCAATAAACCAGCCAACAATATAGGTTGTAAGAATGTTTCCATAATGTTTCCATGAAGTAACAAAACTGTTGAAAATATTATTTTAATTGTTCTAGGAACATTCAAATGTCCAGTTTTTTAGACATTGTATTAACATTATTGCTTGGTTAAAAGAACGCTTTTTAAACTGTTTTATTCCGTTTTTAAAACGTACCACAAACCACGTAAGAATAATGTTTTTGATATATATGACATATATCGTTACAAAAGTTTTGTTAACGTTACTGCAAGAATATTTTTTGATAGATTTGAGAGAACTTTTAGAGAACCTTAGCCAGCATTCTGAGAATGTTCCCTGATAGCTGGGGGAGGTGATTTAAGCATGAAACGTTTAGCAAGATATACTAAATCCAGTGGCAGCAGGGAGTTTTAAAAGTTTCCTTGTATGAAAATAACAGGGTCTGATTGACTTGCTCTGTGCACTCTGTGTGAGTCTGTGAGCCGCAGGAGCTGTCACTGATGTACTGCTGCTAACACAAGTCAACACTCCCCAGTGTTGTCTCCTGCTGCTGTGCTCGAACCCGACACTGGCCAGCCAATAAACGTACAGCAGCAAATGGAGACAAAAAATAAAACAGTGTTTAACGGTTCATCTTTGATCATGTAATTCATATTTCTGTGTTTTATTAGCCAGTCACCAGAAAAAGAAATTCTGGTTGTGTTTTTAACAAATAAAGGCTATTAGGTGTCTGGGTGTTTGTGAACAGGTCCGGCTAGGAAACGTGTTTGAAAATGTCCTCAGAAATACTGTATAGTGAAATGCACCAAACATCTGTGAGGACATTGTAAGCGGTAAATAAAGACTGAAGTTACATATGTAATAGCTTAGCAGCTCCACCACAGGTCATAGCAGTCGCCTGGCACAAACTGTGTACAGTTTGAATACGGCAGGTGTGAGAAATTTTAGACAGATGTTTAATTGCCATTTGTTCTGTGAGAAAAGGTGACTCTGCATGAGTGCAGCTTTAATGAGAGACAGAACTCAACCCTGTTCACTCTCTTGAGCAGTTGTTGTGTTTCATCTCCCGGGATGTCGTTTGTACAGCGTTTCTTCATTTGATTAAATATTTAATTGATGATGATGGTAAGGACAACTTTGTGTCTTAATAAAGAGACATTTAGTAAGTGGTTCGACATCTGTAACAATTGTGAGCTTGTTATGCCATCATTATCTGCACACACTATGAGATATGAATGTCTGTCTTTTGCCCTCTGGGAGTTTTGCAGAAGTTGTTTTGCCTCTGTCAAGAAGGCTGCTGACAAACTGCGTCTGCACTGCTAACGAGTCGTGCAGCGCGACAAACTGAGCGTCTTAGTTCGCATACTAGCCTTCTCTTTCAAATAGTATGCGAGATAAGAATTATTCACAGTACGTTGACCGTGTGCCAAGGATGTCTGGATTATATACTCTTTCTGATGGGTTTTTGAAGTGTGTTGTGCATACTTTTTTGGCTAATATTACCCACAATTCCTTATGCAACAGAAAAGAAGTTTATAATTCAGTTTTGCTTAAGAGTTTTTGTCTCTTTATATACCAAAAATTGTCTCTTCTATACCAACCCAGCTAACAGAGAACATTCTTAGAACATTGGCTAACATTCTCTAAAAGTTCTCTAATCCTTCTTGCAGTAACGTTAGTAAACCTTTTTTAACCTTATATATCAAAACGTTATTCTTAAATTGTTAGCCAAAGTTTTAAAAACATTACAGAATTAAAAATGGTTTGAATAACCAAGCAATAACGTTAATAAAACGTCTTAAAAACTGCACGTTTTGAACATTGCTAGAACATTCAGAGAAACATTTTTAACATTTGTGTTACTTTGTGTATGTTTGTGTATCTTTCTCATCACTATCAGTATGTATCGCATCGTATGTAAATTGGGACACAGCCCGCCATCGCTGCCATAATAATCAACAAAAGTTCTCTACACTGCAAGCATATCAGGAAAAAGTCTTTGTCAACTATAAAAGGACTGATGCACATGTCGCCCGATTGCTGCGTAGACACAATATCGCGAAATATTCCAAACATGATCATCTCAGACACACAGTTGATGGATTTTGTTCATATATTGTTTGACTGTGTTGACATAACTGTGTCCGGGGCGTGTAGTCATCACACCTGCAGTATCTAATCTGTATTAAACCAGAGTAACATATGAGCAAAAACCTGCTGACACCAGCTAGCTGACATCACCTAGACCGCATAAATAAATAAGAGCTGTGTGGGCAGGGAAATAGTCACCAATAATTTTAATATGATGAATTTAAACTCACAGTTTGTTCTTTTCTTACTGTGAAGTAATCAACTTCCAATGAACAATTTCAGCCAATGACATTGCGCGGAGGCACGATTAATTCTTTATAAGGATAGAAGTAATTACTAAGCCATATAAACACAGCATTTCACAGTCATCAATAGTGCAAGCAATCAATTCCAGCAGCACTTGGATGGCAGCGGGCTTGGCAGAAGATTTTGGACAGATCACAGAAGCGCAATTGTTTCTCTCAGAGTCAAACAACAGCGAGATTCTGAGACAATGCCACAGCGCGTCACATTCAATCCGATGGTGCCTTCGTTTTAAAATGTATCTTAACTTAATCATTTAAACAATTTAAAACTAGCTATGATTTGTCTTTGGACCATTAATACAGGCATAACGCAACTTTAATATGTTAGCTATCGACTGCTGGCTTAAGTCCAGATGCCATTTTTACTCTACTGGTTCTCAAACCACATTGTGGACTACTGGGTTATTTTCTGCCAAATGGGCTCCAACCTATAATAAGGTCCCTGAAAACATCTAAGAAATTGATTTTATAGGTGAGAAGAAAAAATGTGAGTAATTTTTTCGCCCAGAGACGTCCTTCAGACATTTATAACACATCCAACAGAAGATTCTGTGATGAGAACCACTTTGTATTCGAAAACCATCTGCATGTGCTTTAAGTTCCTCCTTTTGATTGGTCTTCTGATCGTAGCTGTCAGATGATGCGCCTTCTCTTTAAGGGAAAACAATCTTACTCATCCTTTGCACTTCTTATAAGTCCCCTGCTAACCAGCATCTTCTGAGAGCCACTACCACTAAGGTGAACAAGTCGAGGGGGCTGAGCGTAATTTTCCACGACACTCCGCAGCATCACATTACGGACTGCAGCAGCAGGACCTGATTGAACTTATTTAAATGCCGGGGTGTCTTTGAAGAGGGTGGATGGAATGCTTCGTTAGCAGGCCCAGTAGGGTTCAGCGTTGACAGCCTCTCAGGTTCTGCGAGAGAGGGAGACCTTGCAAAGTGCCTTGGGCCCTGTTCAACATCGCTTTCCCTCTTCTCTGATCACTCTGCCTCTTGTCTCAGCTTTACCCTTGAAGTCCACGTGTGTACCCTGCAAGACAAACATGGGAAACATGCGGATTCATTTCTGCAAGACGAGCGTCAGCTCTTCCGTACTTTGTTTGAAAGTGATGAGAGGTTTTGCAGACATTCTTATAATCACACAATAATGGCAATAAAATGTTCCTAAAAAACAACTAACACTTTGATTTGGAAACGTTAGGAAAATGTTCTTACAACCTAAAATTGTTAGCTGGGAATCCACCATGTTTAAACAAGGTCTGCCTAATCCATCATATCACTTGTTTAAACTAAAATTCAGTCCTCATTTACTTACTTCAAACTTTGGACTTCAGTTTTCCAGTGAAGCACAACTAACACGTTTCAAACAGAATTACTGTCGTTTATAAAGTGTATTATCTCACCCGGACCACCAGATGAACCAGAGCTGCCACTGGTGCCCACCTGGGTGCACGAGCCCCCTGGACACACACATGCACAGCGCTGTCATCTCCCACCGGCAGATGCGCACACGAGCCCCGATAACAGCACAGTTCAGAGAGGTGTGAGCAGCACATGCATTTAACGGCTCGTTAGACGAGGATTCATAATGACATTTTCTCACTCATTAAACTCATTCCCTGTTCATGCAAGAATTCAAGGCAGCTAAAGAAAATATCTTTATCTGTTTAGCAAATCTAAATAAAAGCCATTGGCTGACCCCCTAACCCCTCCCACTCATACTGGCTGTCTTAAATAAAGGAACCGTGACCTGTAACAGGAAGCGTCTGACCAAGCTAACAGGAAACGTTTTCAGAACGTTGGCTAATGTTCTCTAAAAGTTCTCTCAGAGCTATTAAAACGTACTTGCAGTAACATTAGTAGAATGTTACTGTTTTTTTTTACCCCATATCAAAAATGCTGTCCTGAGTTGTTACAGATTTTAAAAAATGTTAACGACCTTCAATTTTTCTAAAACAATGGGATGTTTCGAACATTCCTGGAACTTTTACAATAACATTGTTTTATTACATAATAGAAACTTCTAACAACCTAAAATTGTTGGCTGGAAGTGGCGAGGAGACAGAATTATTCTTATTGAAAAGATTTTATTGTGCTGAAACAAGAGCGCTCGTGTTTTATTTATTGCAGCCTCTGGTCTGATAATCGATCCGATCTACATCCACATTCCTATTTTTCCAGTGTCGAGCATCTAAAGATGTCATCCAAAGACCATCAGACAGAACGAGCTGCCGTCTCTCATGTGGAAAAGTCAGCGGCCATAAACTTCTGAAGGTTACAGCGAGTACAATTATAACAGCCCGCCAGGCGTTAAAAGATCATTTCTGTAAATGATAGCAAATCCATACACCACCTGCTGTGCTTTATAATCAGTGTCTCCTGTACAATACCTGCCCCCTTATTTCTAACAGCCAGAATTAATTACCTGCACATAAAATATCCTCGTTGTTCTGAATCCCACCTCACATTAGCCCAGAAGTCATTTTAGCACAAGGCACCATTTTGCTTTAGAGATGTGGAATGTCTGACGCTTTCTCTTTGAGGTTTGCTCTGATTGACAGCAACAGAAACTCCTGCTTCTTTACTTTATATAAAACGGTCGGCTGTTTTATGATTTGCTGCTTAACGTTTCTTTTGAGGGAATTACGGACTGCCGGTTACGCCGGGTCTCTCTGTGCCGAAGCTGTTCGGAATATTCAAAGTTAATGCCATTGGCCGGTTCTGTTTGATCTTGGTTCATCTGCCTTTGAGGAGATCAAGAAGAGAGAGAATGGTCCCGTACGGCCCCTGAAAAAGGAGATGTGTGCGTGTTTTTTTTCCTTTCTTTCTTTCCTTCCACGATGGCGCTGCAGCAGACAGCGCACAGAGAGAATTAATTGCACGTGTTCATTGTTGGAGTGTGGAGACAAACACCTTTTGTTATGGTTTATGTATTGGAACAAATGAAACAAACTGCTTCACGTTTCCTCGCGTCTAGCAGGGGGCAGGGCCTACAACTGCTTCCTCGTGTGATTGGGCGATGCAGGTGTCATTCAGACAGTGAAGTACCTTCACTGTTGAACGTGTCTCACAGACTTCTGATTGATAGCACAGAGTCAGCCGTGCCAAGAACCACCTACTAAGAAAGGAACTGATCGTCTGACTGACACAAAGCATCTACAGCAGTTTATTTTGATTTTATACCAGAATGATAGACCACCACAGAAAAAAACAACAAATTAACATAAATATCTGGCTTTGTATTTAGGATTAAAGCTTTGTAAGGCTTTGTACTGTCCATCCAAAAGTAATAAGTACAAATAATTTCACAGCCATAACTCTGTTCAAGAGCTTTGCTTGTAGATATTTGGTTTAGTAAAGAAAAATAGTTTGGTGCCTCAAACGTAACTCAAAAGTTTATTTCATAAATTTGATGCCATTAACGCTGGCAAATGTAGACAAAATGAGTTTTTCAGAAGCAGTTAGTGTATCAACACAATAACTTGCGAGCCCAACTTTGTTTCCAGGCAGTTGTGTCATAGACTGACTGGAATAGCTGATTTTCAGAGTCCTGCGCACAAATGAATAACATTAAACTTCTGCCTCCAAGATATCTGACTTTGCTTTGTCATTTCGTCCTAAATTCATCTCAGCTTTCCACTAAAAATTCAGGCAAGTGTTTATTCTCCCCAGACATTAGATAAAAGTTTCGAGTATTTAAAAACAGAAACACGAGGAAAGTTTTTCTAAACCTGTTAGAATGCGGAATTCATATCCAGCAGAAACAACGACACAGAGTTAGCCAAAGGAAGAGCCACCCAAAGGTGCCACTAGAAAAGTGTGAAAGCATTTTTAAGCTTTAAACTCGATGTTTAAAACTGAGTTTAACCGGCCTAAATCCTTTCCTGTACAAGGATTGTGGATTTCACGCAGTATTTGCCAAAGCAGTTCTCTTTTATTTCCACTATAAACAGGTAACCACTCTCCGATTTAGGAACTTCTCTCCCCTTTCGTTCCTCTTGCAATTGCTTATTTCCCTGTTGTTGTCGTCACCAAATATATCATCGCACCTCAAATATGTAAACAAGGAACAGTTTGGAATCCTGTAGTGCCGAAGAAATCTTCAAAGTAAAGAAGGAAATGTCAAAATACTGGCAAAAACAACAGACTGTATCCACAGCGGGTCTAATCTTTTCCAATTCTAAGCATAGAACGCCTTTCACAAAGGCACGCCGGAATGGCAAACTCTTTGCCTTAAGAAAACTATCAAACAGTTCGAAAGCTGAATTAAGAGAATTCAGTGCTGGTTCCAGCTACAGAGAATATAGCTAATATTAAACAACACAATGAGAGCACAAAGCGAGCATGACCAGATCCAGATTGTTTCGCTTCCAGTGGCCTATCGGTAAGCAAACCAGATGGGCCGATAAAAAGTGACCTAAAGTTTCTCCTAAGCAAACATGTTGTTCTCATCTCACTCAGACATCCTCGACACCTGCTAATGAGCTATAATGCATGATAAACGACATGGGAAGCCATTCATCTAGCGACGTGTTGTGCATGAGTTAGCGAACATTTATTTGAAGCAATGCACGTTTGAGATGTTCCAGCTTTCTGGAAATATAAAAGGTTCTGTCGCATTTCAAATGCAAGGTTTGCTGCAGATATTATCAGCAAATGGGAATAAGCAATTTAACTGTTGTACCTGCGGATGCATTACGGAGATACAGAAAATCAGCCAATAATGCGCGATGACAAACAAATGAACAAGCAATCCACACCTCAGTTTCATGATTGGAATCCAGTTTTTAATAATTAAATGAACCATAAAAAGCACATTAAAACAATTTTTCCTTTTAGTTACAAAAATGGGCCACTGAGAAGGACTTATAATTGCATTCACAGATGTTCTGAACAAGAGGCCTAACAAAAACGTATTTCTCCCACTTAAAAAATACTACCCACCCAAAATATTTATAAACGTAACTGTATAATCGTGGTATGTACAGGTCACACCTTCCTTGAATCTGCATGGTTTGAGGTATACGACTGAACTTCAGCTGAAAAACAAAACAGAGATGACAAACAAAAAAATAAAAGACTAAATTAAAGTGAACGACTGGCACAATTACTTAAGCACAGGAAACAGCATTAGTGAAACGCTGCGTCGCGTGTGCCTGTGTTTCTTCCTTTGGCGTTTCCATGGCGTCCAGTGGGCCGAACCACGAGTAACTTCAGGATAGTCAATATATACAAAAGACTAACGTTACAATTTGGGGGAACTGTTTGAATGCTGTATTTTATTTGTTTAGTTAATAATAAGCACACAGTATTCATCCACAAAATATCAATTCTTTCTTTATTTCAGTTCTATAACTTATAAGCGTTTGTGGGGAATTTGAACTGTCATACACATGCAAGTTTTGAAAGTGGATTCAGAAATAAAAATAATGTACAAAACAATAATTACAGTTTTATTAAAATACATCGTCTTTCTTATAGCACCTTTTTTTTGGATTTTGAACAAGCACCATTGTTGTCGTGTTTTTTATTTGTGTGTTTTTTTGGCATCGCACCGAGACGCCGAGAAGAGGTCCTTCCTTCCTTTCTCCATCATGTGGACCTCCCAGGTTCACGGTTCGCCTTGGCTCATAGCTGTCCTTCACCTTGTGTTCCATAAACAGGTCATGTGATCTTCGCCCTACAAGGGCAACAAGTATTTTCCTGGGTAATACATACATACATGGCAAGACTGTTCGCTGCCCCATTTGATTCAAAACTTGCATGTGGCAGGAACAGGGCTCGGCGGTTGATGGAGATCAAGAAAATCTTGACGCGCATGCGAACCCGTCCTGCCTTCTCAAGTTATTGTTATGTATTTTCTTTGTCCGTTTTGTTTAGCCAAGGAAGCACACTGGACCAACTTCGAATCCAAACTTCTGGTTGGGATCCCCAAAGTCAGTGATCATCATATCGATAACCGGAAGCTGCTCAATTTTGGGAGTGTTAATCTCCAGAACAGTCTTTCCGTAACCTCTCCTCTCCTGTGGGATGAGAGAAGAATTGTATTTTGGCATATTTACGTGATTGTATTATACGCACAGGTTCTTAGGGGTCGGTCTTACCGCGCAGCTGTCTGACAGGGCTTTGATGAAGGGACTGTTGTCGTAGGACATCTCTTCATCGTTGGAACCGAGGAAATGGAGGGCTTTGTCGTAGCTGTCTGTGGTGGCGTCGTGCCAGGCGACTGACTGGTGGCAGCTGTAGGTCACGTTTTGCCTGGCTGAGGCGGTCAGTAGTTTGAGGAAGGTCATTTGAACCATATCTATTGTGTTTCCCTCTGAGTCCACGTATGAAAGCTAGAAAGGAAAACAAAAACAAGGTTTTCATGTGTTTAAAACGCTCTCCTCACCTTACCCATTCACAAATTATGTTTCTGACAAAGTGGAAAACAGTTGGAACAGACAGCAGACACACAGACAGCGTGTCTCTCCGTTGTGCAGCGTCTCCTCTGTGACTCTCACCTGCATCAAATATAAATGTGTGTGTGTGTGTGTTTTGTATGTTCATGGGTGTGCTCAGCTTGTTGATGGATCCAGGGCTGCAGTGACAGCATCTTTAAAAAGCCGAGCTTATATTGGTGTCTGTCTATTGGTTGAGTAAAGTAAAAAGAGGAAGCAGACCACTCAGATCCTTTTAGCTCAGAGAAGGACAAGATGATATTTTTATAAAAGACAGGAAAGATGAAAGCAGTATAAGAGAGAGAGAGAGAGAGAGAGAGAGCGCACTTACTATTTTACCACGCTTAAATTGACTGAACCACGAGCCAGGAGCCTCTTTGGGCCACGAAGAGATCCTCACCTGGAGAAAACATGAGGAACAATAAAGCCTTGGAAAGGGTTTACAGATTCAATTAGCTCATTTCATTCATTTACATTTATGCATTTGGCAGATGCTTTTATCCAAAGCGACTTACAGTACATTCAAGTTGTACATTTTATCAGTTTGTGTGTTGCCTAGGAATCGAACCCACAACCTTTGCGCCGCTAACACAACACCCCACCAACTGAGCTACGGGAAGAACTCAGCACAATAATACATGGCAGATTGTTTTCCTAAAGCATCTGTTACAACAAATAAAAATTGTTTTGATGCCGCACTGTTATTTCAGATTTACTGTTAAAGACAAACTCAGGTCTTACTGAATGTCTATTGTAGTGTGTTTATAATACCGTGTTTACCTTATGCTTAATCTAAAACAAAGCAATAAAAGGATCAATATAGACCATAAAGATGATTATCAACAAATTCACAAGCGAGACTCCATCACAGGTTTAAGAACTGGAGAGCGTAATGGGGAAACATTTTAACTATATAATATGATCAAATTTCATACAATATAATTCTCTTGTGATTTTGGGGTGAAAGATGACCTGGATGTGTTTTACACTTCCAGTAACCAAAAATCAAAAATGTCAGAAATGTTTTAGTCTTTAAAGTGATTGAGTTTTGATAGGAAAAGCGTTTCGTGTTAAACAGAGGTTTGATGCTGTAGTCTTGTGTTGGTGGCTGTTCTTCCATCAGAATGTCACTTACTCCATTCGACTTTTTGTCTGGGAAGATGCAGGTTTCTCCGCCTGCTGTGAAGTTGCAGAATACTTTGAAGGAGTCCCCAGAGCAGCCCTGGTTAGGATCGATGAAGTATTCACCTGAGGAGAGAAACCAACACACACTCGCACTGAGTCTGGAAGATCCACAGATATCACCTTCAGAAAAAAACTAACAGAGCTGCTGTCATCACGATCGCGTGTGTAGATATTCCCTCGGCTCTCACGGTTTTTATCCGTTCCTCGACAGCTAAAAACACCACAAACAGACGCCGTGTGTAAATAAAAGAGCAGGCTAATGCGAGCGTGCTAAGAGCAGCTCGTAAAGGTCACTGTAAGAGCTGACATTTTGTAAGCCATGATTTGGGAGACAGGGGTTGGTCGCCGCTGGAGCCCGCGGAATGCTAAACATCTTCCCAATCAGTGCACTTCTGCTGCTCTCATTCAAATCCTCAAGAGTAATGAGCTTGGAATTTTACAAGCACAGCTCGTCGAGTGGCTCAAAAACCTGAAAATCTGTTTTTCTGTGATTATCGGCTCTGTCTGTTTCATGCTTACCGTCGGGGAACTCCGGATGAGCGAGCTGAAGGTCTTTGCAGCTTCTGGCGGGGTTGCCCTGTGTGCCCATGGGGTACTTCATGCGCTCGATATCCTGTTTGAGATTATTCAAGGAGCTGAAGATGTCCTCCATGCCCTCTCCATAGTCCAGCATGGTGCCCGCCTCGTCGGCTTGGGTGTCGACGGAACGACGGGACTTCTTGGGCATATGGATGGGCAGAGGCTGGATGATCTCGCCAGGTGGTCCCTTAAGAAGCAGAGAAAGAGAGCGTACAGTTAAAGAACCTCCTGCATGTTTCATGATAACCTTGAAACAGAAGTTTTACTTACAGGAGGACCTGGAGGTCCAACCGTGCCTGTATCTCCCTTCTGGCCAGCAGAACCCTGAAGGAGGGCGATTTAAAAACCATAAGCTACTTTTTATAACATCAGCATAATACAGTAAGTTCATCACATTGAAGTTGCACTTACAGTCGAACCTTTGGATCCTTTTGGCCCTTGTGGACCCTACAGAAGAAAGACAATTCAGCATTAATTTACTTCATTTCCTGTGGCACATTCCACACGACAGGGCTTAAAGTTAAAAAACATGAAAGAGACTCACAGGAAGTCCTGGAGGTCCAGGTGGGCCAATGGGACCAGCAGCTCCACCAATACCCTACAATAGAGCAGGTCAGACCACAGAACGTCACATCACGATTGATTTGTAAATGGACCTTTAGCGGTACAGATAAACAGATGAGATGCCACAACCCAAACAAACTGGTACATCTGCTGTACATCAGACAACTGTGTCAATAAGATGGAAAATGAGTGTTGATGTTCTCTCCAGAAACAGTCTGGCAACAAAAAAAACCACAATGCTTTGCTCACAGAGTTGAAATTGACTCTTGTTAATTGTATACTCCTCTGGTGTGTATTACACGTGGATCATTAGGAATCAAGAACTTTTAAGTTGGTCTATGGGAAGAAAATCAGCCTCTGTTGGTAAACCCAACAGAAGTCACATCTGTCTTGCGGGGAATGTAAGTGAGACGAGATGGTTTTCCCTCTTTTATTCTCCGACTCACAGAAGGGGAAAATACAATTTCATGAAGCTTAATCTGAATATGTTTTATGTTGCATCTCTTTAAATAACGGAGGCAGAGGTCAGCCGAGGACCGAAGCAATTTCCAACCATCTATCTGCTCCATTTCATGTAATAAAAAACCTTAATGTGGTTCTGCCCTAATCGAAAGTCAAGATATTTACATTCAGGGTGTAAAATGAAGACTTGGCAAGTAAATAAAACTCGCCACAAAATAGAGACGAATGCCAGTCTGACCTCAGGTGTTGATACAGACTGGAATTGGCCATCAGAGATTTATCTAGAATGTGTAAAATATCACTGTCTCCAGAATTCTGATGCAACGAATACAAAATTTTCCATATATATTCCTGCCTTTCCTGCCATATTTAAGTCTTCCTTTGTTCTCCATTTAATTTGATTGCTGTCTAGGAGAAACAAATAAGATAAAAAATGTATGCTAGCAATAGCAAACTAGCTTTGAAAGTATACGATTTCAAAGCTAGTTTGCTATTCAAAGCTAGCGCTCTCCAAAGCCACGCCTCCTCCAACACATGAACAATGCAAGTACATAGTTTGATGGCAAACAGAACCGAATGCAATGATTGGCAAACATTAATTGGTCCTGTCCCTTCCACAGAAGATATTGAAGTATTGAAATATATTAAGATCACTTGTGATTGTTATCAGGATGTGAAGAGACCTCAAGAGGCTCAACCAGCATAACAAAATAAAGCCCCACCTTTAATAAGGAATGTGGGGCCGTGTGTTAAGGCTGTTTGTGTATCATTGTATTGGGTGTGTGTTATATGTGGCTTCAGTCAGAGTTAGGAAGACAAATTCCTCACAGCTTTACTGTAATACAAACGGCTTCTTTGAAAACACGATGTAATTGTCTGGTGTAACAGAATCACATCTGGGTTACTGATACTTCTCTGTTCATAACACAATTATGATGATGTACGCAGATGGAATAAGTGCAGACATTACGGTTTCAGATGCTCGTTAGTTTCATTTGCAGGCAGGTTTATGGTCAGATAAAAAGCCTCATACATTCTGCTGCTTACTGTACCGCTACAGCAAACTCCACAGGAGAAAACAAACACAGATGAGATCTCTTTAACATCTCAGTTATATCTCCTAGACAGCACTGAGATTAAATGGAGAGTGAATGGAAGCGTTTGCTTGAGTCTCTCGTGTCTCAGATATTTCTCCTGAGAAAAGACCCAGAAATCTCACCAATGTCTCCACGAGAATTTCAGAAGAGATCTCAACAATGTCTCAAACTGAGCTTAGATTGACATTGCTGATCAAATTGACCCAAATCCAGATTTTTTAAAGAACAATCTACATTCATTTTGTAGCTTCATACGTCATACTGTATTTTTAACAATTGTCTCGTTTGTTTCTTCATTTATTCATTAAGCAATTTTAAGAAGGAACATGCAAGACTGCAGCTACATTACTAATCCCTAACATTCCAGCGTTTAACCTTATTAAATGTTGCTGTTTCTTGAAAACTGTTCATCCCGTCTCTAGCAACAGATCTATTCCTATGAATGAGATCTATAAATGGAGCTTTGTAGACTCGGCTTGTTGCTTCCTAGGGAAAAATGTTAAATGCTCTCTCTCGCTGTAAGCCACTTTGGATAAACGAATCTGCCTAATTGTAAATGAGACAAAGTTGATACTTAAATGAAAAACAACTGTGATCTCAGTGAGATCTCCTGAGCTATGAACGAGCAACCCTGGAGCAATTACAGTCCACAGTCTCGGGGACGTACGGTACGCTGGAGGGGACAAATAAATCATTAGTGACTTACAGTGTCTCCTTTGGTGCCATGCTGACCCTGAGGACCAGGCAAACCTCGATCGCCCTTCTCTCCCTGCTCGCCCGGGGGTCCGATGAGACCGATCAGACCGGGGTGACCCTGAAGAGAAACGCACAGCATAACAGATGCTGCAGATCAGTGGATCAGGCTGGATGATGGTTCATTTGCATACAGTGTTTTCATTGCGCAGTATGTGCTGTGAAATGTTCTCGCAGTAACATTAGTAGAACATTTTTTAACGCTATATATTATTAATATCATATTTTTGGTAAGTTGTTAATGTTTACGTAAAAGCGTTACAGAATTAAAAATGTTTAAATAATGCTCTAATCACTTAACAAGAACTAAATATACTATGACATTTAGACTTCATAATTCACAGTTAACATTAAACAATGAATATATTATCGCCTCTCTACCGCCGTCTCTGTTGAAAACATAAAATTGCAGATTACTTTACGATTACTTTACTTCACTTGCTCTATGTGTTGAGATCAGATGGAGTCAAACTGACAAACTAAGATCAAACCTGACAGCTCAAATTATAAATCATTTTTATAAAAATACCGTTGCGAATCAGGGTGCTGGTGATCTGGTGTGTATTTGCTCAATAACTGATTTTTGCTTATTTATAACTCCAAAAAGTTATAGATTCGTAGGATATAGAATTCGTACATTTACTAAGGAGCTAAAATATAAAAAGGTTTGTTTTAAAAAATATTTCTGCAGCTGAAACTTCTCCACGAACGACCCCGTGTGATTGGTCACAAGCTTTAGCTTTGACCTTGAACCTTTTTGAAATGTAAGACACACCATTCATAAAAACGACAGCTGAGGAATTAAAATGTCACTGACCTTCTGACCTCTTGAGCCAGGGTCTCCTTTCAGACCGGGAAGACCAGGCGGTCCCTAAATAATAAAGGACGAGCAGCGAGAATTCAATTTGAGCGCATACACACATAAAAGAGAGAGAGAAATAAAGGACGTGTGAGGGGTAAGGTTCTCTACCATCGGTCCAGGTGGGCCATCTTGACCAGGAGCTCCAGGAAGTCCCTGTTCGCCCTGTAAAAGTCCATCCAATTACAAGAGCCCTTATTACAGCCTGTTTAGTTAAGCTCGGCTGTCGACTCACCATGAGCAGCACATAGATTAATGTATAATAATACAGATTGTACAAGCAAAGAGAGTTTTCCCGTATAGTTATGGATGTGTGTGTGTGTGTGTATTTGTATGTGGTTTATGAGGACACAAATGTGTATAATTACATGTGTAACACTTCCTGTGTCCTCATAAACCAAATGGCTTAAAAACATACTAAATGGTGTAATGTTTTCAATTAAATAATGACAAAAGTGTTCAGCGAAGGTCAGATGTGTGTGTGTGTGTGTGTGTGTGTGTACAGTGGCCCCATAAAGTATTTGGACACTAAAGCCACATATAAATATATAAATGTTAATATATACAGTATGTACCCCCACAAATAGACACTTGATGAACTCCTGGGTTTGTCACATCACATGATTAATATTCATGAGAACAGCTGATCTGTGGTAGGTGTGATATTTTTTGTTTAATGCAATGACATTATAATGCACTATAAAGTGCAGCTTAAAAACAGTTCATTTGTTTTTGGGACCACGGTACATGTGTATGATAGTGGCATTATTAACTAAGGTGAAGGGTAAAATGAAAACCCACCACAGGGCCAGGAATTCCCCTGAGTCCCTCAGGACCTGGCTTTCCAGCCGGTCCCTGAGGTCCAACTGGTCCAGTTTTACCCGGTGGGCCCTCAAGTCCTGCCTCACCCTGAAGGAAATAAAAATCATATAAAAACTATTTACAGACTCTAAGCTGTAAAATGAAACCGAATCAATACAGAACATGATCCACAAATTATATTTACAAAAATACACATTAAAGCACTATTTTAGTACTATTCATGCAAAGGTACAATAATTATTATTCTCTATACTCGTAGCAAAGCTAAATGAGATCAAAGCAAGAGAAATATTGGGAATCTCTGGTCTAACATAATCGACACAAACACAATCCCAAATCCCAACAGCTTTCATAATAGCAGGACGTTCCACATGTATAAACAGTCAAAGTTGGGAACGATTTTTCCTGTGGCGGTTTGTGCTTTAATTATGACGGTGAAAACTACAGTGTGTGCTGGGTTGAATTGATTTGGAACCGTGCCGTGTTACCTTGGCGCCCTTCTCTCCTTGCCTGCCTTCAGCTCCGGCAGCCCCCGGGGGTCCCTGTGGACAGAGGAAGAGTGTTCTGTTTGAGCATTTGTCTGTGTCGGGCTATAAAACAAATGGTTAAAAGGTCATGGGGAGAACACAGTAGAACTTYAGGGATTTTTGCTTGATGAGTAATGAAGGGCGCATGGATTCGCCTGATGTACTCTCGGGTACGGGGGGGGGGGGTTAACGCGTTCTGTTGTCCGCAGCAGGTGCTTGTGGGTAATGTTCTTAAATAGCGGAGACCGGGGTTAGTTGTCACACTTTTATTTCAGTGAATGCTTACTTTTGAAAATCAGTTTTTGTATAGAAACTTACTTTGATGTCTACCATAAAAGCACAGAAAGACTTTATTTACACTGTAAAAACTACTGTTTATTAAATACACGTTGACCTTTTGTATCATAGAAAACATCAGTGAAGTATGTCATTACGGTTTTGATACGGGGCAAGTTAGTCAATTTATATTCATTTAAACATGTGACAAGTTGCCCCAATAATGTGACAACGGAAATAAAACATAACCTTGTCCCTGTGTGACATCTTGCCCCGGTCTCATGTCTCTCCCACATGTAAATGTGACTGGAAACCAGTATGAACTAATCAACTGTCAAGAGTTAAAGAATTCACAAGGGAAAAAATAAAAATGCAGTAATTCTGCAGATAGTAATAAGTCTAGGGACAGCCTGACAAGTAAAAGAATAAGGAATAGCAGGAAATGATTTCCATATTCATTCCAAACGGCAGTCGGTGAAGTGCTGAGAAAGCAAAACATTTCTGTGTTCGATGCAAAACAAGCTCCAGCTGGAATAATGAGGAGAGTTATGTTAATGCTGCGAGACCAGTTTCTCCACGAGACCAGCCTTCTCGCCCAGCAGGATTAAAACACCTTAATGTCTCTCCAGCCAGAGTCCCTCGGCCGTTGTGATCCGGATATGCTGATAGGATGTGTAATGTTTCCAGGGAGACTGCCATCAAGTATATTGGGAAGACAAGTTGTGTTTCTCCAGATTTTGCATGAATAATGCATTTGTATGCGGAAAGAAACGCCATAAAGCTTTATGGAGGAAAAACGGGAAACAATGTTTGGCCTATTAAATTCCAAGCAGAGCCGTTTGCCGACGAAAAGCGACATTAAAGTCACACAGGATCTGTAAAAATCTAGTACACAGCTAGGATGAGAGAATCTATAAGATTTAATCTTGAAACACGTGTAAACTCATTAACCGGACCTACAAAAGGGCACTGCAGCGCCAAAAATGGAAACGCGGCACCTGTCGACCAAATGCATGTCGCAACTGGTGTTTTTGCATAGAGCATGCTGTTGATTATAGGGAAGCAGTCTTTGTTGTGTGTGCTGCTGGTGTAGCCCCTCCCATAACCCCGCCCCTTGCCAGTTTTTATTGTGCAGAGTACACAAAGCTGTAAATCTGAATGGCAAGTATTATACAATAAAGCCGTGCAACCGCGCAGCTGCAGGCATCACGTGCCGCATGTAAACACAAAGACAACTGTAAAAAATGAGAAAATAACAGTGCGTAATAACATGAAAAAATAATGATATTTTGGCATTCGGTTCAATATGCTGCTGTGGCCCGAACACACCTCAACACGATATAAATGAAAGAGTTTACTTTTTCCCTGTTTGGTAAAAATGGAGCGTTGTTTTCTTAAGTAAAACAACGGCACTTTCCACAAGGCGATGAGGTGTCACGCGGCAGAACAAATTTCTTCTGATGTGGCGGGCGAGAAGGAGCTGGAGTTCCCATCATGAATGTGACAGTTATGTTTCCTCTTCCTCTGTAAAATCCCAAACACAGCCGTCCCCTCATCGCTGTCAATCAAGCCGGCCCAGATCAATACACTGTGTGGACTGATTTTCTTCTCTCATCCTGAGAGAGCGGTAGAACCTCAGAGGAGGAAATGAGGAAATGGCTGCGACACCATTTAAACGGTGTTTTCGATTTCAGGCTGAGGGTTTAGTATGCTCTGTTCATCATCCACTGAAGGACTTTGTTTTTTAGTTCGCGGTTAAGTGGTGCGACCCCGGGCGAGAAACCAATCAGAGCAGCCAATCATCTGCTCTGATTAAAACGAATATCTAAACAAAAAAAGGTGACTCATTTTCCACAGGTCAGGGTTTTCAGAAAATGGCACAGTTAATTAATTAATGGCAGTTTTAGTTTTAGTTGATTTGTACTTCTGAGTGAGATAAAAATGTGTTTCATTGAAAACACTGATTCTAAAAATAGCTTATCCATGCTAGAGACGGTCCAGAAACATGTGGGATAATTATGCTAATTATGCTAACTGTTACTGTGTAAAATATGATAATAACGATAAAGGCTATTCTTACTCTCTTGCCAGGAGGTCCTGGTGGGCCAGCTTCTCCAGATGGACCAGGCGGTCCCTAAAACACAAAAAAATGAATACGAACAATTTAGATTAGCAGAAGTAGAACTTTTCTAAACCAGCAGATGGGAAATAACAGACCTTAATTTATAAATAAATAACCCAACTTTCTCTTGCCTTGGCCAATTTTGGGATAATTAATTGAACGCAATTAAGACACACTCTGAGTTTCATAAACACACAAACTTTGCACGGGTATACATTTTGCGAAGTTATTCAACTGTGTGATTGATCGATACTAAAATGATGAACTTCTAATCAAAATAAGGGCTCAGTGTGCATTTC
>JAZGTJ010003765.1:3147-25622 GCA_036877575.1 Botia almorhae
CCGCTGCTAATTGCCGTTTGAGCTTCAGAATTATTTCTGCGAGTAGAAATTGTAATGTTGCAACGATGTGGGGGCCAAAAAGTCTATTTATTTACATAAAAAAAGATGAATAAATACAAACAAAGAAGGACAACCCAGTTAACAACTTAGGTTGTAAGAACATTTCCCTAACGTTTCCATTAAGTAATAAAAACTTTAAAGATGTTATTTTGACATCAGCTTATAACATTTGGTTAGGATAACAATTTGTACGTTGTTTTAATTGTCATCGTTTAAGAATTGCATTAATTTAATCTTCTTTCTTTTCATAAATTTTCATTTCATTTGCACAGCTGCTTTGTAACAATGTGCCATTGTGACTCGAACTTAAACTTGAATGTTTTCAGAATGTTCAAAACGTCCCATTTTCAGACGTTGCATTAACGTTATTGCTTGGTTGTATCTGAGTTACCTGACTCAGATGTCCCGGGTGAAAAACAACCATGACCCTTGGTGTGAGAATACAAGATGTATTGGAGGCATGGCACAGAATTGAGACCTACTTATTATAGCAATTCAAAGAGGGAATCAAAACAAAGCAGGAAGGAAAGAGGGGGTCACACTTACCCATGTGAATTCACTCATTCACTGCAGCAAACATTCGTTAATGCAATTTCCGTCTATTTTGTCAGTCCTGTAGCCCACAATCATAACAAGGGGGCAGAAAATGAGGACTAGGGGCTTTGAATAGAAGCAAACACTTAAATCCTGGACCGAATCACAGGAAATTAACAATGCTCAGACTGATCGGAGCTGGTCTTGACCTTCAAGCTATCATTATTCGAGGGGCGCTGACAGATCGGTTGTCATTTTACAGTTAAATCCAACAAATACATGAAGTAAATAGCTTACAGATAATGTTACTGATGGAAGATTTAGCTCAGCAACCCTCAAGCATCAGTTAGTGGGCAGTATGAAATTGTTAAAGCTTTAATTTCATCTGTCCAGGATAACGCCGTCATTATATGTGATCTTCATAATATTCATATTGTTAAATATCTCATACGTTTGGCAAAGTTCACATTGCTTTGATGATGACTGGACAAACCAACGACCTCTGGTAACCCCTACATTATACTGAATTAAAAATGCAATTAATATGAAATTCATATCTTACATAAAAAAATAATGTATAAAATATATGCATTTTAAGATACATTCATTAACGTTAGTCAACGGTCTAAGAACATTCCATGTTAGCTGGGTCATTCTGATAAGTTTTGCATATTCATATTCAATACATAAACCATCAGTGACAACTTTTTGTTTGTTGTTTACAACAAGGTTCGAGATGACATCATATAGCCAGGATGTGTTTTAGCAGGACGCAGTCTCTGAACATTCTGTTTAAAGGTCAAAGATTATCACCTCATTCAAACCCTATTCAAACGTTCATCTTTGAGACTTAATGTCCTCGTGTTTGGAAAGTACCGCTGACTTATCTTCCCTCCCGCTAGCAGTGCGCTTTGTTTAGCGGAAGATGCTGGCGCCCGGCCTGTCCCTCCCTACCTGCAGCATGAGGCAGGCTGCATTAGGGGGCTGAGGCCATGCCAAAACACAATTTGGAATGTCTCCAGCACTTCATTGGAAAGTAATGGTTTTCACTGAACTGAGTTATGACCAGCTGTTTGCAGACAGTCTGTGACATACTGATGGACCAGAACACCGTATGTTGCTTTCCAAATCAAATGACACAAGGAGTGTGACAGAGTGGCGAAACATCTGTCATTAGCAATTTTCGGCACGCTCGGCTAATTCAGGACAAAATACGGATAATGAAGTTACCGCAGGAAACTTCAAACACTGTCGCCGTAAGAAACCGCTGCTCACGAAGGCTTATAATCTAATTCATTTGGTGTAAGATATACAGACGAAGCCATAATTGTTTTTGATCATCGTATTTTAAAATGCAAATCACAAATGTTCTCCTTTTAATCAGAGAACAAAAAACAAGAACGGGTGGGAGGTTTGTTCTTTTTATTAAAACACCCTCCTCAGTGAGGGAATCAGAAAGAGAGAGTTTCAGCATCATCGCTCACTCCACCCACAAGCCTGACTGACTCGTTCTCTGTGATCCACAGTAAAGATCTCCTGCTGTTACAGAGAGCTGAAGATGAAGGATTTTATTGAGCTAAATCCTGCCACACTCAGTACAGACACTCAGATCATTAGCCTCCTTCAGTGATCATATGGGACTTTCCGTCAACAGGGTACAAAATAAGCCCTGAAAATAAAGAAAATTATAACAAAAATTATAAACTGAAGTTAAGATTTCTTAAAAAGTTATTCTAATGTTACTGCAAGACCTTTTGATAACGTTGAGAGAACTTTCAGAGAAAGTGTTTTGAGAACATTTCCTGTTAGCTAGTCATTATGGCAAAATGATGCAAATTTAAGATAATTCTATTTATAACTTTGAAAAGAGGGTTAAAGTCTAAGGTATGCATGTAACATTTGTGCAAAAATTGTGAAAATGGAATTAGATTAGTCTACAGTCTTACCCAGCAGCAGACACGATCATGTGATAAGTGAAAAGGCTTCATTTTAATAGGATGAGTGATATGTGATTACAAGACTTTATTCTATCTCCTGTTTCCCAGCTGTGTCTGTTTACCAACACGAAAGGTTTCAGTTAATCTATACCTTAGGATTAGACATCACTTGTAAGGTTATCGAGCACATCTTTAAAGATTTATCTGTCCAAATCATCATCAGAGTAAGACATGTTGAAGCAGGGTGGGCGTAGTGAAGCGCTCCAGAGATCACTGCACAAACAAGGGGCCCATTTTGGCAAAGCTTGGCAGCAGAAGGGCTATAAAATGATATGTGTTAATTTTGTGTTAATTATTATGGGTGCCACATGTTAAGCAGAATGTTGCAGAAGTTACACAAATCCACACAGATAATTATGGCTGAATGTGGGGAAAAGCAGTTGGACTTTGTGATTATAAAGCGCTACCGTTGCCCCTCTGATGTCCTATAGTACATTTCGTAATGCAGCAGCGCATGTGGCACGTGGGATGAATTACTGGCAGGACTGAAGTGACGATAATTACCCAGAATTCCCCAGGGAGGAGGCGGCATCTCCTGGGAAGCGCTGAAATCATTAATATGCAGGCTTCCATAATTCCTGTCTGGTTTTTCTATTAGCGCTGTGTGATGATTGTGCTTTGTATGAAGCTGTCAATTGTTTAAACCAGTAAAAATGTTTATTTTACCTTCCCAGGTAGCATTTCTAGGTTGTAAGAACGTTTCCCTAATGTTTCCAATAAGTAACAAAAATGTTAACAATGTTATTTTGAACGTTCTAGGAACGTCCAGTAATAAAATAATGTTAAAAATAATGATTTTAATATTTGTGAAACGTAACATAAATAAATGTGTTGCTCCCCGGGCGTTTTATAATAACTTGGAGAGAACTTCTCAGGAACATTAGCCAACGGTCTGGGAACATTTCCTGTTAGCTGGGTTAGTCCAGGGTTTTAACTAATTCAGTGAATTATTTTGTGTTCAGCTGCAGTCATATAGCCACTGTCTCGGCTAACAAGTCGTAGTGAATGTAGAACATGAGCGATGATCAGACACAGTGTTTACTTCGTTTGCTTGTCAACGTGATATTTCACAATTGATTCCTCGGATTCAAAGAGGCGGCAGTAAGGAATGGTATTGCTCCATTACACTGTGTGTTCTTCTGTATTAGCCTGCAGCTGAAGGCATTTCATGTTTCCTTCTCCACTGGGTTCCAGGAGCCTCCTCAGGCATGCTGTCATCAGCAGAGCTTGGCTGGGCCACTCTTGGCAGAGCTGTGCATTTTTCTTAGAAATATCACACTCCGTCATGCGGCATGAAACGCTTTGTTTTCTCCTTGTGACCTTCTCCCACTCTCCTGCCTCCTCCATCCATCTGTCCATTTGTCCATAATGCCGAGCCGACAGAGGACGGACGATTTCTGTCCCTCCGAAACAAGAACTTCCTGTGCTGTAGCATGCGCTAATTCATTTCGCTCAGTCGGATGGTTCTGATTCTGTGCTGGGGTTTGGCTTCAACCAGTGTCGCCTGTTAAAAACAGTGATTAGTCGTGTATCATGAATCGGTTTTGATTAACATCATTGTAGGTCTTCAACATAACAATTAAGACTAGTTAACGCTAAAGAATGAGAGTACAACTAGCTTGTGACTCAAAAAAGTTGCCCTTTAAAAATGTCTAGTGACTGTTTTCAAACACGTTTTAACTCCTTAATTTAGTATTTATTACTTTAAGTTAAAGCCTTGTTTCAACCATAAATCGAACATATTTATGTTTAAAGCTAATTAAACATTCTTCATGATATTTCAGCACAGGAACTTCATTAATAAAGCCACCTAAAAAAGTCATTTCTGCTTTTGTTTTCCAGTGCTGTGTTTAGTAATGCTGATCTATGATCAGTGATGACACAGGACCGCAGTGTAGCGGGGAACACAAATGCCTCTCTGAGCGGAGGGCAGCTGACACAGAGACATGACATACAGCACACGTCTGTCAAAATCACCAGTGCCTCTTTGCTGAAAACTACTAACGTTGATTTGTGAGCATAATGGCTGATTATAGGATGGGTGACAGATAAATTTGATCAAAATTAAGGCACATTTAAACATTTCATCTTCCTAATTACTGGCTGTGGATTTGGCCGATGACTGTGTGCTTTCGAAAATCATCAACCATCACGTATTTTAATGGGGCGCAGCTGTCCTGCAGTCCAGTGATGTCGGCACACAGCACCAGAACCCTAATTTATGATAGAACAAGGAAAAAATGTTAAAGATTTAAAACGGATAGTTTTTAATAAGGTTTGGATTTACTGTTGGTGGCACTTTATGAAGGATCTGGGTAGCTGGTATTGAAAATAGGCTGTTAAAGTGTGAATTTTACATTTGGTCAGTTTTATGATAATTTAATGTGATGTTTTATGATGTTTTGTAGCTTGACAGACCCAGTTACCATTCTTTTTCATTATGTGAAAAAATGTATCTTCTCAGCTAACAGAGCATGTTCTCAGAACATTAGCTAATGTTCCCTAAAAGTTCTCTCACGTTAACTTGCAGTAACATTAGCGGAACGTTTTTTAAATGTCATATATCACATTAAAATGTTATTTTTAAGTTGTTAGTGAAAAACGTTACAGTTTAAAAAGAAACCAAGCACTAATGTTAATACAATGTCTAAAACCGGACGTTTTGATTGTTCTAAAACATTCTAAATAACATTTTTGGAAACGTTAGGGAAGCTGGGTTTAGTGTTCCACACAAGAAAGTGTTGGAATGACAAGAGCATGAGTGAATGATAACAAAAGGGTTAAAATCACTATTAGGATATTTGGAATCCCGGTCACTACTTAGGATTGCTTGCAGATAACTATAACATACCAGTTTTTAAAAATGAAATTCCAGTTTTTTCTCACGGAGGGAAAGTAAATAATGACGGCCAATGCAAAGAAACACAGATTGTTTGGCGGCTTGTAATCATATTTGGAAAATCCAAATCTGTGCCCTGCACATTCCACAAGCTTCCTAAAACAGACGAGGAACAGCCCATCCGCAGAACGCATGCATTTCATAGGCTTGGACAGGCCTGTAGGGTTCACGCTAAAGTAATCAGCCTCTCTGCTTCGTCTGTGCCAAGGAATTAGCCTGGGAAATTCACCAAAATGTGGGAACAGCTTGGGAACAGATTGATGCAGTGGGGTGAGAGAGACGAGAGAGGCTTAGAGTGTCTGCGTGCACCATCAGTCCATTCCAGAGCAAATATATGGAAAAGCTTCTCCTAAGTAACTCGGCTCTTCTGTGGATGGCTGTCACACTCTCTGGAGTGAAGGGTCTTGAGTGGTTGTTCTGGAACGTTCCGGTTAGCAGTAGGTCTGAACATAGTTTTCCATATTACAACACCGTGTTCTGTTCCCGTCCATGCAAAAGTCACCTCCATAATGTGTGTGGGGGTGTTCGCCAGGACAGTGGTATGTAATATCTAAGGTGTTTCGAATGGTTTCAGTTTGTTGCTGTGCTGTGCTGTGCTAGAGTGTTTTGATCGGTTGCTAAGGCGTTGCTAGATGTTTACTTGCAGATCCAAAATTAAAAGAGTCCACACTAAATCACTAAATATCACTTATACATTGCTTATACAGGTAAGAGTATGCCAAATGTAATGTTTCTACTAATTCAGATACATTAATCACATGTAAAAAGCAGAACGTTCATTATTTGTATTTATTATAGTTCCCTTTGCAAACATCTCACATGTCTATAACAAACATGCTCTAAATATGCTGATGGCAAAAGAATATCATTTTGACACACTTTGACTGGACTTTGTTATGAAAGCGGTGAGCAGTCTGAGACTACAGGAGTTAATGTCATTACCGTTCAGGGTGACGCCCTCAGCCTGTTATGGTTCTGTTACCGCAATGTGCTTGTGGCAGTTTCCATGACCACCCACGGTTTTGAACCTGGTCCCTGTTCAGGTAAACATGGTGCCCTGAAGGGGCAGTTGACCCTCTTTCAGGGGCGGTTATTTTCGGGTGAGGCTGCACATTTTGCACGTTGTGAGTGTGGGGAGGGTGATGGGAGGTTTTGCCTAAATCGTGGGGACCAAATGGTAGGAAAGTGTAATCTAAACTCCGATAACCACATTTGACCATTTTAACTAAATTCTACAGAATTTCTGTAAATTTTCTCCTAAATTATTGCAGGAAAATTACAATATAAAAAGCAGGAGTTTGTTCCGTTCCTGCTTAGCGTTTTCATATACTTTTCACAACATAAAAATCCACATTTATTATTTAATATTCCATATTTAAGCTTTGCAGACTTTTTCATGCAAATTAACAGTATAAATATGAGATAAAATGGGTGATATGATGTTTTGGGGAATGGCTGAGGATAGGCTGATGAAATCTATCTGTGTGCCCACAGCACATTTGTGACCACAGGCTCGTGTCACTGTAAGAACTGTGTTGAAGTCTGATGGGGACTCTTATGCTCACAGATAGCCGGCTGTTGTCCTAAACAATGCAACATATTGCTGCATTGCCCTGGGACAGAGAGTCAGGAACAGTAAAGAACAACGACACAAGGGCTTGTAATACTTTGGTTAAAAATGAACACGTAATCATAAGCAAATGAGTTCGCTGAACTGTTCCTTCCACGGCCAATAACTCTAAAAGGATTATTTAGAAGAATACCCAAACTTTCCTGAATGACAGAATTTTCGTTTTTGGGTGAACTATCCCTTTAAAATGAAGCTCTCAGAGACGTCCTACTTTCTACTAATTCTTAAACTGCCCTGTTTGAATCTGATTCAAAATTTCCCCAGATCTCCAAACAGAGCTTGTTGTTCTGACATGACTTTGGCATGCTGGATTGTTCATCCCAGAGAACTGAACTGCTCCCTGTGAAACTGTCTAATTTGCTTCATTTGATGGTATCGCGAGTAAACTTCAGTTCTAAACAGGCTTGAAAAATGTGCATTGATGGTACACATGTCTTAATTTCTTTCGGCACATTGTCCTTTACCCTCCCAGGCATCTTCTACATCTGTGTAGGATCAGAACACAAACCTCCTGCCGTAATTTCATAACAGACTGAATCTGTTTTAAGGGTGCAAAATGTGGAATTTTTATGCCCAATGGTTTTTAACAAATGAGGGAGAAATTAAACCATCTGCATGAGACAGAAATACAATGTTATAATAATATTAATTTTGTCCATTTGTAAACACACTTGTACAAGTCTTGAAACGTTCAATGAAGTGGTTATTTTTTTAATATGGTGTATCACAGATTTACATTTTGGCAAGTGCCATTGTAATTTTTACTTTATTTTGATTTTATTCAAATTTTGTCATCATCTTCTCATCTTCTCATCTCATGATGTCATCATCTTTTTTGTAATAATTGAACTTGAACTGTTTCTCTGAACATTTTGCCGGTTACGAGAGGCTGTTTTAGACAGGACAAAACATTTATTCCCATAATAACCAACCAGCTTGTTAGGCCAACCTTTGATGTCACAGTTTCCATGGCAACTGATATCAACACGGACGCCTAACGTTTTCGCAAAGCTTTCAACGACTCTTGTTATTTCCAGACGAAAACATGCGCATGCGTTTCCATGCTTACTTTCGCGTTAATCGGCACGAGCGCATCGTTGTTTGTTTTTTATTAGCGTCGCGCAGAGGCCACTGACAGCTGAAGAAGACTGTATTTGGGGAGGAACAGCATGGCAGCAGTAAGGAGCGGAGATCCTGAGGGAGGCCTAATGGTTCCACTCCTTCCTGCACTGAGATAAAGACTCATAATAACCGTGTATACCCACCATCTGGCTCTGTGCATGTGGCCCTTATGGAGGAGAAAGCAGAGCAATCTGTAAACGATCAGGAGCCATAGCGCTTCCCCCAGAGAGACCGCCATGCAATCGAGGTGACAGATGGCGTAGCTACTGCTATGGCCTCATGTAGGAGATCAAAATCACCTTCAATAAACTCTGACTAGAACGGGCACAAGCCTCTCCAAAAGTCAGTTTGTCAGTCAAACAGTGGCAGCTTGCTGCATCAGGGGGCGAGACGCGGTGACCGACGCCCCGTTTTCCATATTTTCCGTCTGACTGGTTTTGAACTGTGATCTTTCTCTTGTTGTCCTCTGCGCTCACGGCGATGGGGGCGAGCCGTGTCTGTTGCTTTTTGGGGAGGAAATTGGGAACATGGTGTTGGTGATATGGGGCACGTGTGACATGTGGTGTGTGGGCCACCCAATAAGATTCTAGTATACAGTATGGTATTTAGGAATTTGTGGTTGTGCTTGGAATAGTAGACATTTTATATGGACTACTGTTTTTATTTGAAACGCTTTGCTTTATGAAATGATACACATTTAAAATTGTAGTATGTGATATTCTGTTGTGCTCTGTTCAGATGTTTTTGCTGTTGCCGGTAGCAGAAGCTGGTGGCTGCGTTGAGCATGAACTTGTACAACCTGAAAAACATGGCAGAAAAATTGCTTCAAGTCCGCACGAACTGACCACATTGGAATGAGTGGTTAACCACGAAGTGTGCTCTGCTGTAGTATGCATACTAGGTACTGCAGAAATAATAAGGGTAATATTCCACTATGCTGTTTTGAACCTGCTACGTTCTGTGGCACTTAGTACAGCTCACATATGGATGAACAGACCAGAAATGACCTAAACATGCCTGTTGGGTCTTAACATTCATTATTTGCTCACATACAGAATTCTGAAAATTGAATTCTGATAATGTAGGGCAATAATCAACAGTTAATACATCAGATTTTATTGCTCAGTCTGGGAGACTGGTGAATAATTATACAGCATGGCCCTGCTTTGGCTCGTCGTCTCTTAGTAAACACTCGGTGAGCAAATTTGCGAGGGGAAATGATTTCACACGTCTTCCTCTTCTAAGACACAGCTCGTGTCAGCAATGTGCGAAAAACAGCCTGACTTTCCGAGCTCTCGATTTTTCTTTGCTGTGCCGCAGAAAGTTCAAAATGGAAACGCCATCTGTTAAATCCAGGCCAAAGCCAACGGAATGTTTTCTTGATCGGATATGTCATGTGAACTCCAGGCCACGAGGTTTGACTCTAGGAAAAATGGGAAACGTTCAATTTCGGCAGAATGCTTAATGCTACATAAAGAAGTAAATAAATATTTTCCTTAAATGTAATTAGAAATACAACAAATATAATAATTAGGGCTGTCAGTTCAACATATTAGTTTAGTAACTGCAGAAGATAAATAATCATGCCCCCTTATTTATAGTGAATGTAAAGTCACCATGAAATCAAAATATACTGAACGGCAGATCCTCTCTGATGACATCAGCCTGACAGCTTGGGCGGAGCTTGACTTAAGTGTACAAATGCGTTTTGAGCCACTGTGGGTGCAAACCTTCATTCATAAAAGCCTGCATGCTTAAACGTCTTTGAAAACCAAAGACTACTTCAAACAACTAAGATGATGATGTTATCCAAATGATAGAATCACCCCTTTCGAACTCGTGCAGCACAAAGGTCTCTCTCACTCATCTCACTTAGTTAATTGGTGCTCTTATTTTATTAATTGGAAAATTTCCATTGTACTCTCCACAGCTCCATGTTTTATTGGGGTGTGTCTTCACATTTTCAATCATCCACTTTTAAACATTTTTACTAATGTTAAATATGTGCAATTCAACTAGTTAATTAGATCTATTAAGTTAATTGAATCCGTAAGTTCCATTAAAATCAAGAGAGCCTTTTATGGCTTGAATTTGGCACTTTAGCCCTGGCAGGAATTTGTCGTGGGGGATTTTTGCCGTATCAAAGGTCATTTTCTCGCCCCTCACGGTTCTGTTTCAGATTATTTTGAATGATTTGTAATGCAAGGAAAGCTTGTTAAAGCTACAGCGATGTGTCTTTCCATGATAATGATTCTAAGGGGTGACTGCAGAGGTCACCTGTTTATTTTTGCCTGTCAGGTTCCATTTCCGCTTCCTCTTGCTCAACATGACACAGACAGCAGTGTGAGTGTAGACTGTGACATTTTGCTCCCTTCCTGTCAGCTGAGGGGGGGCTGGAGCTGTTGCTAATTGTGTCTGTTTAAGTGGCAGCTACGGGGCGTTCCAAAACGCTCACCACAGATTTGACAGTGAAATGTATCTTAATCATGTCATTATTCTGTTAAAGTCTGGCCTTACAACCCGGCTAACAAGGAACGTTCTTAGAATGTTGGCTAATGTTCTATATATCTAATGTATCTGATGTTCTACCGATGTGCAAACCATTGAAAAAACAGGCTAGCTGCAGGAAAAACGTTTTGGTGGACACGCGGCCTTACTGCAGTTATCATGATCGTAGACAAATGCCATATATATATACTTACATATATATATATATATATACATAGATAGATATACTTCTAAAGAGTTACTAAATAACCAATGTTTTTGTCGTTTCCATAATTATACAAGATAGATATTAAAAGAGGAGGGGAGAAGCAGATCTTGATGCTAATGTTGGCTTTGGGGCTCAGTGATTGGGCTAAATCATTTTGATTCATAGGTAAGCTTACATTGCATTCTCAAAGGGGGTGTTTAATTTGGGTCTCTACTGACTGATGCCTGTGATTTATGCTGATTGGAAATAAAGCATCATATTTTTGCCTTTTTAACCTTCCAGAACAGCAGAGGATCCTCCTGGAGGGGGAGTCAGGAGAGGCTTTTGTTATTAGTTGTAATATGACCACAGGCACAAACAGTCTTAAATTTGTGCCCATCATTAGATTCTGTATTGTATGCTCTGTACACCAGCTCGGTTAATAAAATTTGGTGCCACAGGGATCTTAGGTGTCTTTGGCCTTTCTGTTAGGATACAGCTAACACTTTTAGGTTATATAAACGTTTCCCAAATGATTCCAATAAGTAACAAAAATGTTAAAAATGTATTTTGAATGTTCTTGCAATGTTCAAAACGTGCATTTTAGACAATGTATTAATATCGTTGCTTTGTTGTGCAAACATTATTTTAACATTTAACATTATATATATTTTTTTGATCACTTTGAGAGAACTTTAAGAGAATGTTAGCCAACATTCTGAGAATGTTTCTTGTTAGCTGCGTTGAAAGGCATTCTGCAGTTTGTTCCAAAGTTCTCCTAAGGTTCGTTCAGTCGCACGCGCTCGATCGCTGCTTTTGACTGACGGAAAACTTTTCATTTCATACTATGAACACTGTATTGCAGGATATGACAGATTCGGGCAGTCTGGAGGCGTCCCTCAGACCGCACTGTCTGTGAGTGAGTGTCAGGTCAGTTTGCGTGAAGGAGAGATTTGGTGAAGCAGCGCATGCAGTGGAGTTCATCCACTCCGTTTGCTTGGCTTCACCTGACAGTGTTGCCATGTATTGTCAGTTAACATCAGCAGATGACTGACAAAAGAGCCTCTCCATTGTGGACAGATTCACTGGCGTTGAGGAGTCATCAGCAGTACTTCCCTGCTTCACATATGAGGAGCATGTCAACCAAATGATACAGTATATCTCAGGATTACAGCTTACAGTGAGTCAATAGTAAAGATACTTCATGATTTAAAGCTGTGGTATGCTACTGTATTTTCTCCTCTCTTAGCTTAATTACATTTACATTTATGACATTTTATGGCAGATGCTTTCCAAACACACACTGTGATTTGTAGTGCATATCCAGCATAGCCAAACATTTCCCAAACGTTTCCATAACGTGGTAAAAACGTTATTTTAAATGTTTAAAACATCCAGTTTTTTAGATGTTGTTTTTACATCAGTGCTTGGTTATAAGAACTTGATTCAGACATTTTTAATTCTGTAATGTTTTTAAGATGTTCCACTAACAACTTAAGAAAGGTGTTTTTGATATATGATATATAATATTAAAGAAATGTTACAGCGAGAACGTTTTGTATAACGTTGAGAGAATTTTTAAAGAATATTAGCCAGCGTTCCGAGGACGTTCCCCTACATTTTATTTGGGGTGGACAGTACATGCATTCCTTGGGAATCGAACCCATGACTCTTGCACTGATAAAACCATTATATTCATATATTAATTTCCACTAGATAGTGTAAACACGTGTACTGTAACAATTAGTCGTCACTTTGTCTGTTTGAGTGTCACAGCAACATTGGCTCAGCCATCGTTACTTTTTCATTTTGTGTAATTTTAGTGTAGCGGCACATAAATTATTAACCTTAACTTTAAATATTTCTTCAAGAAAAACTTGTTATGCCTTATGTAACCTTTGTAAAAAAAAGTGCAATATGAAAATAATTAATAATGCTCTTTTGAAAACCAGTTAATACACACATAACTGGGGTTGTGCAGAGGTAATATAGTCAGTAGCAGATGGCTAGTCATGCTGGATCAAAATGGTCTTCCTTGGAATGTAAATTCCATTGACTGGGAATAATGGAAGGACCCTACTGTTTCCACACTCAGTATGCCCACACAAACTCGAGGTGTGTGGCTTAATCAACACTGTGGCTTTAATATTTGCCCTTTTACCGACAGTGCCCATAAACCTGATTCCATTCCAACATCTTACAAATGGAAAACCAGCATCTGCTTTCCTGCAGCTTCACATTTGGCTGTGATTGTTGCTTATACGAGATGAGGCAGGTAGGCCGGGCGGCAGGGGTCCCAGAGCGTGGCGTGCAACTCTGGGGACGATGAACCAGCATTGACAATGAGGCCAGGCAGAAAACTCATACTGTTTGGGGCCCCATAGGGGCCTCGCCTTGTGGGTTGGAGCAGATTAACAGATGATCATTGATCACGCCACAATTGCTTTGTTTGGTTGACTGATCTTGCTGAATTTTCCAGGACATCTATGATTTGTGTCGCAAGATGGTGCCGTGACCCGGGGAAACATGACAAGAGCGTTCGAGAAACAAACAAAACTGGGGAACATACAGTAGCAGCATCAATTGAAGCTACATATTTGCAAATACACTCAGTTTCAAGTAGAACTTTAGACAGACAGATAGAAAATTAGTATAAGTTATAAAACTAAGCCTGTGTGATAAACCATATCCAGCTAACAGGGAACGTTCTCAGAATGTTGGCTAAAGTTCTTTAAAAGCTCTCTCAAGTTATCAAAAGGTTTTGCAGTAACATAAGTAGAACTTTTCTTAACGTTATATATCCAGTATTAAAAATGTTATTCTTAAGTTGTCAGTGGAAACTTGTGGTCAGTCAGTTTTAAAAACGTTACAGAATTAGAAAATATTTAAATAACATTCTTATAATCAAGCAACAGCATTAATACAATGTCTAAAAAACTGGATGTTTTGAACGTTTCCAGATCATTCAAAATAACATTTTACTATGTATACTGTGTGTTGATGTTCTGATTCTGTCTTTATCACTGGGCTGGTATGGTGATCACTGATTTGCCTCATTAAACTTCCGGTTCAGTTCTTCAGTCTCTCTGTTGATATAAGGAACATAATCTACTGCCCTGTTGTTAAGTTATTACACGCCACCCATGCTAATCAATAACCCCACTGTTCCAGAGCCCTCAGAGGGCACCAGGGAATCCCTGACTGCTTAGCACATACTGATTCTGCAGCCACACAGACTTGCTTTGTTCTTATGTAAATAGAGTCCAGGCATCTATGAGTGTACGAGTGTGTCAAAAACAGACACATACACGCACACTGTTATTCATCCGTAGATGTGCGCAAACTCGAGGACCGGCTCAGCAGACGATTGAATAGTCTCAAACTCCTGTTTTTGGAGCACATCTGATCAGGGGAAAAATGAGAAAAGTATTCGTAATGATTGCTAATTGCCTTGTTAGTATGAAAACAAAGCTGTACTTTTTTTGCTTCGAGGGCTAAATTACCGGCAAATAAACAAGTGGAAAGAATTGCGAGAGGGAAGATGGTTTTACAAGAGCATCTGCGAATGCAGCTGGTGTGTGGTCTGGCGTCTTGAATCGCAACCACATCTTACTCCATTCCAAAATAGCTATGCGTTCTGGCAGAACAATGTTTTTGCAAGCATATCACTAAAAGTAGTCTAACAATAATGGCATTATGTTATTGTACGTTGTATCAGTAACCTTGTGGTACAGAGTAACAGAAAATGATTAACCAGGTGTAAAATCTTTAACGTAGACACTCTTGGGTGCTTTATTAAGTATTAACGTGACTTAATGTTATTGGGATTGTTTTGAATTCACCCAAAAGGATATTTAGTGAACTATTTAGTGTTCCGCATAACAAAGACAGTCATAGAGGTTTAGACCAAAGTGATGTGTTTTCTTTGCTTAAAGCTGCAGTCTGTAATTTTTTGGGTTAAAAAATGAAAATCAGTTATTAAGAAAGTACATGACACAGTGTGTTCAACACAATCTTCTTGTCACCTTAACTTACCCTTATTCCAAACTTTAGGTTTATAAAATAGATTATATGTATTTATAAACAAAAATAATTGTAGCTCTCAGGTTCAATTTCCTGAGAAACGCCAGTTTGGCTTCATTTGACTTCAACGTATGTAAATGATGTAAAGTAACCTGCAATTTTATATTTCAAACAGAGATGGCGGTAGAGAGGCGAAAGTTACGGATTGCAGCTTAAAAAGAAATGTTGCATTTTTCCAGACACGTAACCTGCGCGCCAGATTAACGTTTACAAACACACAATATTGATGCCTACAAAGAGCACCTTTGGATCTATTCTGCAATTTAGTTGCAGCTGTGTAAAAGAGAGAGAGAGAGAGAGAGAGATGAGAAAACACAGCTCTATTCCTTAGAGAAAGCATGTTTTTAAAGCACCAGTCACCTGTCACCGCGCAGCCTAAATGAGATTCCGCAGACTATTGTCCCAATCAGCTTTTCCTTGCGTTCTAAACGCTCCCCAGAGACGGTCATTATGACATGACATGCTCCTCATCATGGATAAACGGTGTTTAGCGGGCCTGGTACGTCTGGGGTAGATAGACAGCTCTGGACCCGAAAAGTGAAAGAGCCTGGAGCTTCATTGACATTTTAATCAAAAGCAGTTAGTGACAAATCACTCGCTTGTGGGAGGGCTTTATATTCAAGCATATTCCAAAAAATCAGGGAACCTTCTGACAAGCAATTTACCTGCTGTCACCAGGATTGTGGGTGTCATCAGGGGTACCTGTTGTGACAGGCTTCCTTTTGAAGCCAGACACGGAAAAAGAAGATAATAAATGGGGGCAGAGAGAGTAGTCAGAACGTCACCAGGCATCAGGAAACATTCTCAAAACGTTGGCTAATGTTCTCTAAAAGTTCTCTTAAAATAATTTGTTATCAAAAAATTCTTGAAGCAGCACTTCAACTTAACATTATATTATATGATATATTATCATATAAAAAGAGTTTGTGGAACGTATTAAAATGTTACAGAATTAAAAAATGTTTGCATAATGTTCTTTAACCAAACAATGACATTTATACAATGTCTAAACAAAATCTGATTTAAACATTCCCAGAACATTCAAAATAACAATTCTAATGTTTTTAGCACATAATGGAAATATTAGGGAAACATTATTACAGCCTAAATCTGTTATCTGGAGACAGGAATTTGAAACAGCGAGATGTATTCATCGAATATAATCGAATATCATTGAATGTAGGCTACAGTAAAGCAGAATTACTATCAATTATTATTTTAAGTAATAACTGTGAATATTTTTATTAATGTAGCTTTCATAATATTCACAGAATTGGCTCTTGGTGTAATTGATAATCTCTTATATTTTTAAGGTCAATTTTCCTTTGCTGCAGGAACAAGTTTTAAGATGTGTTAGATTCTTCAAATCTCAGGAGACTCTCGGCATCATTCATTTACTTGCTCATTGGCTGGCAGCAGTTTCTTTTGTCACCGTTTCAATAATCAGGCAGAGAAATATGCATTTCCAACTGTGCAACAGTCCAACCAAGTATTTACATAAATGGTAAACAATTTTGTCCTCATGAAGGTTATTTTGACTCCTTTTGTCAGGTGGAATGTCCTCTCTAAGCTGGAATGTGCAGGAGATATTAGACGCGTATAACGATACGACATTAGCGTCTCTGTTAAATAATTCATGGAGTTCTGAAGCTCCTGAATAACTTTAAACATCGCAGACAACAATCTTCGAACCCGATTCCACACAACTAATTGTTAAATACACTCCATTGGCTTTTAAAGATGTTGTCACAGACTTTTCATTAAACATTAATGTGCAATTCCAGTGATTTCATGCTACTCAGTTTTATATCTCCTTTTTAATGGCACTCACCGAAAAGCATTAAACTCCTCATAAATCGCTTAGTAATGCTGATGGCGAGGAGAAAAAATCCAGTTTCTAACCTGTCAAAAGTTGACGTATGCTGAAAAGTTAACCCAGCTAACAATTTTTGGTTGTTTAGGTAAGGATGTTTCACTAACATTTCCATTAAGTAACAAAAACATCAAATGAACGTTCTAGGAATGTTCAAAACACCTTTTTTTTAGACATTGTATTATTGGAATGTTGTTCAACTGTTTATTTAGTAATGTTTTTAAAACGATCCACTAAAGACCTGAGAATAATGTTGTTTGGTATGTGATATATTGTGTTATAAAAGTTCTGCTAATGTTACTGCAAGAATGTTTTTGATAACATTTTTGAAAACATTATTAGCGTGTTAAGTATTTTGATGAGTTATTGCCCCCCGTTAGCTGGGAACACATACATTCTGACTATTAAATAGAGCTCATGGCTAGCAGAGACACCTCTGATTCTGGTTTATGAGACTCTCTTATATGAGTTTAATAGTTATGGTGAGAATCAGGTTCATTGTGTTAGTCAGGTTGTCAGGGTTTGGTTGGTTAGCTTGGCAGTTAGTCCTTGCTGGTCAGTACCATTGTGTTTATGAGGTGGTTCCCAGACAGAAATGGAGTCAGGACTAGGCTAAATAATTGATACTCAGTTCTAGACTAAGGGGTCTTAGACTTTGGTAAATAAGGACTAACAAGCTATAAATGTCTTATTTTAACTAGTACACACTTAGGCTTAACTGAAGCTATGTCTGTGAAACAAGCCTACGTTAATATTGTGTATTTTTATAGTAAAGTAGACCAGGCCTTTTGTTCACAAGATGTCAGGGGTTTTAGGTCAGTTTCCTCTGGAGTAATTAATCAAATGGAATTTCCGACAGGTGATTGGTTAAAAAAAGTTTGGAAAACCGAGCGTCCGGGTTCAAAGCATGCAGGTCGCGCACGGACGGCCATGTACAGCTACCATTGAGATCAGCCTGAATGCTGGTGTGTAGCTCACCTCACCCGAAACAACAACGATAATTTACTCTATTTAAAATGACAGCTTTGCATCGAAGCATTGCCTTGGTTCAGTCCTGCCGTGCGACTGTGATGTTGTTGTCTGAAAATAGAAGTAAGCCAGGTCCCGACAGCTGCCTAATTCACTCGTGTCACCGGGGCAACTGAACTGAGCAGCAGACCTTCTGACAGCACGTTCACCGGCAGCACCAGAAAGGTGATGCGTCTGTTTTTTTGATGCACGTGGAACAACCAAGGTCACTTTAATTAACTGCCAGATTGCTATTTAAATGATGATACTGGTCGTTCACTTGGCAATATAGCAAAGCTCCGCGCTGTCATGGTAATTTAGCGGTGTGAGGTAACGGGCGTCTCTTGTCCTGCCACACAGCAGGGTTTATGTCTCCGTGCTCGGTATTTATTTGCAGGAGTCGCATCCCTCACGAGGTTTTCAATTAGACACCCCCGATGCTTTAGTTTCTTTCTAAAGCCGATTGTTTTGTCTGCTAAGACGAAGCACCTTATTACTTACAGACCCTGAAAACACCAAATTGTTTCCCCAAATGTAATTTCCGTGCTAATGGGTACAAGGTTACTGTGACTCACTGTGCACATTTGGTGTTAATTGGACCCGGTATGTAAACAGTCTCCAAAAATAGCGAACGTGTCGCAGTATATGAACATGCTTTGGATACACGGGCATATTCACAGGTTGACAATGAGGCAGCAGCTTTTCCAAAACAATGAAAAAGAAAGAGGTGAGAAAATAATACACAGTACAAAAATAAAATGCAAAATATTATGAAATATGCCACAGAAATGTGTGTGAACCGCTTAGTCTTGTCATTATTCATTTTTGAAGCAACAAAAGTTTTCAAATGATTTTTAATGTATTTTAATACATGATTTCGGCGTATAGAATATATAAAATATATTAAAATATTATAATATTGATTGCTTGTTATAGTGCAAGGTACCCAGCTAACAGGGAATGTTCTCAGAACATTGGCTAATGTTTTCCAACAGTTATTTAAAATGTTCTGGCAGTAACGTTAGTGGAACTTTATTAACGTTATATATTGTGAAAAATATTAAGTTGTTAGTGGAGTGTTTCAAAAATGGTTCAGAATTAAAATAATGTTTAAATAATGTTTTTAATAACCAAGCAATGATCTAAAAAACTGGACGTTTTAAACGTTCCTAGAACATTTTTGTTGCTTGTTGAAACCGTTGGGGGAAACGTTCTGACAAGTTGAAATTGTTAGCTGGTTAAGCTGTTAACCGGAAGCCCAACGTTACATTATAAAACAAGCTTCTCAACAAATACCTTTTGTAACCAATGTTCTCACGTGGGGCCTGGCTGGAGAACACCAAACTAAGGTCCAGACCATTTGAAATTTATAGTCTCCAGCCCATTACCATTAGCGTCCATCTGGCACTGGAGTCGTGCACAGGACTCCTAAAGGTTACTCATTTACATACAGTAAACGCTCCACCAATAATCACTGGTCTTTAATTAGTTAGCGACTAGCCTATGAGCTGTACACACGATTGCAATTGTGAAATAAAAATCTGACTGAAAACAACATGAACTGAAGGTCTGAAATATCATCACGAGCACTTCCTCTTTCCGGTAAACATGCATAATTTCAAGATCTGAACCTGCTTTATTGCTGTAATCATTTGCTATATGGCCCAAACTGTTTCCCCTTATATTCAAATAAGAAGAGATTATAAGATGAGGTCATAACCTCTTCCACAGCATAAATAAATCTCTGCCCACACAAAACACCTCTACTCCAAATGTGATTTCTTCTTATTTCTTGTATAAATGTTACTTAGGCAGCGTTTTCCTCTTGCTTGTCAGAATCTGTAAACCATTCTGTTGTTATTTATTCAGCTGCATGTTGTTCCAGACCTGCATGGACACACAAATGGTTCATTTTAAGAATGTCCTGCCGACTCTTGTCCATACAAGGTAAGTGAATGATGACTGAGCCTGTCAAGCTCCTAAATAACTAAAAAAACACAGAAGTATTTCAAATAGTCCATGTGAGTGATTTAGACTGATTTGTTATATCATGTACTTATTTACATTACATTAAAGCCATATCCCAGCTAACAATTTTAGGTTGTAAGAAGGTTCCCCCTTCGTTTCCATTAAGTAATAAAAATGTTAATAATTTTGAATATTCTGGGGGCGTTCTTTTTTGATGTTGTATTAATGTTATTGATTGGTTAGAGGAACGTTATACACATTTTTTTAAAATCTGTAACATTTTTAAATGTTCCACTAACAATTTAAGAATAACGTTTTTGATAAATGAAAAAGTTCTACTAACGTTACTACAAGAACTTTTTGATAACTTTGGATAACAGCTTCGCATTTACCAGACTTTAATTCTCCATGATCATGTAGCCTAAGAAGACCGAGAATATAAAAAATAAATGGTGATACAGTAACATAATTTTAAGTACATGCTCGTTGTTATTAGCTCGCTGCTTTTCTTCAGCTGATCCAGTTTGCCTGTTTTCTGACGTTAACGTGAAGTGTCACTCCGGTTCATGTGGGAAATGATGACATGATTGAGGTGATGCGGTGGGCCCGTGTGAGTGACAGGTGTTTGGCAGGTCAGGCCCTCCCTGTTGAGTCTAAAAACTCACCTGTCAGCTCAGTTGAAGCCTGCTGTACATCTAAAAGCTGAGGCAGCCGGCCGACTAAAGAGCAGTGATCTGACTGTGACATGAAGAGGATCTCTCTGTTTGTCTGATGTGTCCATATAATATGCGACTGATTTGTTATTTGTGATGTTGTGCAGTTAGCGTACAGTATAGGAAAATGGTAAGATTTAAGGTAAAGTTACTACCGTTCTGTTACTCTCGATTATAGTGTAATTTCCAAGTTTTCTGTAGCTCAACTGGTAGAGCATTGTGTTAGCAGCTTTAAAGATTGTGGGTTTGATTCCCAAGGACACACACACACACACACACACACAAGCTATACATTTGATCAGTAAGTCGCTTTGGATAAAAGCATCTGCCAAATGTGTGACTATAATGTAATTTTCTCCCGTAAAATTCATAGAACAAATCAACATTTTCTTAATGTTTAGTATATTGTGACTTTTAGTATATCAAATATAAAATATTATTTACATCAGCTTCTTCGGTTGTGTGCTTTTGCTGGATTAGCGATTGGAGTCGCCCTGTTAAATTTCATTGGTTCAGTGTGAATATGGGAGTATGAATTTGACTTGTAATGTTGTCATGTTTTCAGACAGACAGCTAGTAGCATTTGGTGAGAGTGTCTGACCTTTGGTATATGTCTTTCTGTTTTTATATTTTGCCCTCTAAGCTGCATTTAAATCCTCAGCATTAGGCTTTGAGGCCTGTTATACTTACATACTGTTATACCAATACTGTACGTGCTCCTGTCCACAGCTTTTATTATTTAAAACCCAAGTGACGATCTATTTAAACAGCACTGTTTAAACGTCGAGGTGTGTTGGGAAAATGAGCGCTAACTGAATGAGATTGTCTGAGGTTATTGGAGTAGCAGTGGCTGAGGTTTAACCGAATGTGAAATACATCACATTCATTACTGTAAACTGCAGTGAGGAGGCTCCATAATTAGGCCAAATCTGCTCTGACATCTTTCTGCCTCAACTCGCCGGCGTCTGTCCTCCCCGACTGCAGCAACAGATTTAACAGTCCGTTACAACTCTTTCACCATTAATCCTCAAACTGATGGGAAAAACACAAGAGTTTCTCCTCAGACGCACACACACATCTCTCTCTCACACGTCAGAGTAAATCTGGAACCGGACGCACACACACACACACACACACTTACATTATCTGTCTAGAATAGAATGTCTTGACAAGTATGGTGGGTCATGTGTCCATCACAGTCAGTCTGATATGGGCGGCATGGACTGAGGGATGATGGGAATGTAGTGTAGGCCCTGACTCATCCTGACCAGAGCAGACAGATGGACCAAACACACAGCGACTGTTTTCTCAGAGTAATAATTATTATTTATTATATATTTTATATTCATTAAATTATTGACAGGGGAAGAAAAAGCATGTTTATGTCATTGGTTTGCTTCTGTTTGATAGGTGACATTACGTTTACACTTTTTACAGACACTCTGAATTGACTTACAAGGCAATCTATATGTTTGTGTAGTCCGTGCACCCCTTGAGATTCAAACCAATGACCTTTCCATTGCTAGTGCCATCCCAGATAACAGGGAATGTTCTCAGAATGTTGGCTAACGTTCTCTAAAAGTACTCACAAAGTTATTAAAAAGGAGTTGTTTTTTTACTGTTATATATCATATATTAAAAGCATTAAAAGCATAGGCGACCTTTGACCTGATCTTGTATGCGTGTCATAAAAAACAATATACATTTTGATGGTGATCTTTAATATATGCACGATCTGGGACATTTCCAAAATTTTCTTTCTATTAATTTATGCATGTGGACATTTATGCATTTTTAGACTGTTTAAGTCAGTGTAGCTTGTCGCTTTAAACATTTAAAACAATGACTTCACATTAATTAGAGAAATACGATTCTAAGGTGATTAGTTGGGAT
>JAZGTJ010003766.1:8137-33690 GCA_036877575.1 Botia almorhae
CCACACACACACACACACACACAGTGTAGAGTCTGAGGTCTGTAGACAGCCTGTGAAGCACACACACACACACACTTACATGATCTCTGTCAGCCTGATGTGCCAGGGCAGAAAACCAAGTGTACTTTCCACAGGACCAAACATCAGCAGCAGCTCTGGGTCGGGTCTGTTCTGTGATCCTGCAGGCAAACAGGCATCTGTAGAACAGAAACTCTGAGGGGTCATATTCTACAAAACACAGAGTACAGAGCAGCAGAGACTGACTGACTGAGGCTGCTCACACCACAGCTAGATGAGCAAATACACCTCTAAGCTGAAATGCATCTTGCCAGGATATTTAAAACATTATATCAGAAGTTAATGCAATCAGGCATATCTGACACATATAATGTGCATTAGCCATAAACATGTGTACACAGAAGAGCTGCTCGGCTTCACACTGCTGGAGTTGAATGACATTTATTTCTTCTCTGTATTTACATGTGATCTTGCTCACCTCTAAGTAAAGAGTCAAGCATGGCAACATCGATGTCTTTGGATGTCTTCTCTTTCTTCTCCACAGCCTTACAGAGCTGCTGAGCTGCCTGGACAAGACTGAGATGTCCATCATCTGCTGATAAGACCTTCACCACTGACTGACAACACAACACTGCAAGAGCAAAGGTGACATCAGCGTATATTCAAGAGAAATCAAGGAAAGAGCTTGTTTCAAGCTTCACCTTCATGCTGTTGTTTATCTGTAGTGTTCTTCAGAAACTCCACGGAGTATCTGCAGCTGTCTGTTCCCAGAAGATCCTGCTGCTGTCTCAGGATCTCCTCCATGAGTCTGGAGTTATTCCTCCTGAGAACACCTGAGAAACAATGAGGAGATTCTCAGTTCTTACATCAGTTTCATGAGATCTCTTCTACTGGAGATATTGTTTATTTCACTGACTGCCTCCACAAATGCTGTTAGCAACCTCACAACTTCACAGGTCAAGTTTGTCCTCTTGACATCTGAAGTCAAATGAGGAACATGTGATGTAAATGTCTAGAACGTCATCTCCTATACAACACTGTACACACTCTCCTCCCATCGAGACATCCACAGGGTTAAGAGATGAGAAATACACACCACACACTTCCTCCCACTATTATAAGGAAAGTTGTGATTTCTCTTGCTATGTTCAGTACTGTTTACTTCCTGAACTAAAGACTGTAAAACACACATTCATAGTGAACCGTTTGCGGTTAACAAATCGTGGTCATGTGGACGTAAAAGTCGTCAACACATCTCTGTATTTTTGCTCATGACAGGAGAGACAGCGGCAGTGACACGTCATTCATTCATTCATTCATTCATTCATTCATTCAGCACACAGGGTCCCGGCGTGTCTTGCCTTGCTGGTCATACACGCTGACATATGAGATGCCCACTGCCGTGCACCACACCACCAGACTGGCTACATCAGTGTACTGGATCTGTTCCTCTGCGATGATTAAGCCCACGTGAAGAGGAACCTTCTGTAACGCCCGGCCGTCCGCTGCACAGCGCGCCCGCCGGCTCGTCCGCCTGCCCGCCGGTCCAGTCTTTCTCTGACTGTGAAACACGAGGGCAAGAGCCAGTAATAAAGCGACCACGGCCCGCTTGCACCTCCACACGTGGACTCGGAACCAGCTGATCAGCGCGCGCTGGAGGTGCAACAGCGCGTACGACAGCCTCCACACTATCTCATACAGTACAGCCATGGTGTCAGGTCTTTAAACGCGGTGCTGATGAAACATGTACCGGGGCTTACGGCAGCTCGTCATGATTCCCGCGGAGGTGTGAGCGGTGAGGTATCGACATATTTGTGTCTCTGCTAACATCGCAGCGCGCAGGCTGCCATTTCTTCCGCTCTCAACCCGCTGCTGTGTGACATGGAGCGCTCTGATTGGACGGCGTCCTTCTCAACGCTGGTCTGAGATCGGTCGTGACGTTTTGTCTTGCAGAGGTTACCGTCAGAAAAAGATGCTCGACGGCTGATCGCGGATCAATAAAACATCTATCCTAGATGTCATTGACCGCCGTGCAGATATGCGTAATAAAGAGGTATGCCTCTAATAAACAGATACGAATGAAACCCGGCGTGTTTTGTTTACTTAAATATACGTCTACAGATTCACTAAAGGGACATTTATGAACGTTTTAATGAATATAAACCATTATATATTAACACAAACCCGCACTGCAATTATTATTTGCTTGTTTAATATGCTTGATAATATACTAAAATATACTTAATAAACCTTATACAACGCACACACGTTATACAATACTTTTTGCAATAGATTTACTCCGCAATCGATATAATCGTCTATCACTTGCTTTCCTCATCGACGGAGCGCATCGTGTGGCAGACCAGACAAATCGATCGATGCCGTTTCCTTTTCGCATTTCCTGGTCCGATGAGAGCCCGGGGAAACTTTCAACGAAACATCAGTTCTACCACGATCATTTTCACCGTCTGTCAGTTTAGATGCCTGTTACTAATGTAACTTAAAGCGGCCAGTCGATCTCCCCAGAAAACGAGTAAACTAGAGTTAAACGATCTCCGTTGAATATGGCCGCGGACGGTGCTGTGTCTCCGGGTCCGGGCCTCTCCGTCTGTCCCACTGCAGGTCCCAGCTCCGGCATGTCTATGTTCCGATGGCTGGAGGTGTTGGAGAAGGAGTTTGATAAGGCGTTTGTGGATGTGGATCTGTTACTGGGAGAGATAGATCCGGATCAGGCGGATATCACGTATGAGGGCCGTCAGAAGATGACCAGCCTCAGCTCATGTTTCGCTCAGCTCTGCCACAAAGCACAAACCATCTTTCAGCTCAACCACAAACTAGAGGTGAGAAACAATGACGTTCTTTTATAAAGTCTACACAGATCAACGAACACTGAAACATTACGTCTGTGTTGTTCATGAACCTGGAGCTGAAACTAAACCCACGTGCAATGTTGAAAAGTTAATCTAAACATTATGACATATGACGTGTGAAGATGGTCCAAGAAAACATACTTTAAATTATTAGATATTGAATTTGAATTGTGTGGATACTTAAGAAAGACGTCTAAATATTCAGATCCATTTTTAAGACAGCCTGACCCATCACTGTTGACACTGATGACATTAGTTTACAATGCAGCAATTAAAGGCTTTATTTCTATAACATGATTTTACTCTGGATAAAAGTGTCAGATAAATGACTAACTGTACATCAGAATGTAAAGCATCATGTTTCCTGGATGAAGTCTGTCTTCTGATGAAGTCTGCATAGCTCTGATCTATACATCTTGTCTTAATTCCTTCAAAAAGCCACAAAATGTGGTGATCTGATGTGTGTGTTTTAGGCTCAGCTGGTGGACCGGTGTTCAGAGCTGACAGACGTGCAGGCAGAGAAGACCGTGGTGGAGAAGGAAGTCCACGAGCATCTTCTGCAGCTTCACACCATGCAGCTCAAACTGCAGGCCAAAACCGACCAGATGCTGGACTCACACTCCATCAAGGACAAGATGGTAAGCACAATCTTTCTGTGAGGTGAGAGGGTGAGGGGTGGTGGCTCAGCCTGTTTAATTTTGGTTCCAATCCGAATTGGGACAACAGAACCACACGACAACAGAAGACACTGATTAAACGCTTGACAATCTGTCAACTGAATCTTTATAAAACCAGCAGATTTCTTCCTAATGTAACTCTATAATTTAACTCTATAATGTAACTCTATAATGTAACTCTATAATGTAACTCTTCACTGATGATGCTTCTGTAAGCACTGCTGCTGTAACCTCTGACCCTCTGTTTCTCCTTCATCCTGAAGTGTGTTCCCTCAGAGAATGAGACGGTGAGTTTTCATGTGAGTGCATGTGTGTGTCGTCTGCCTCATTCTCATGTGTGATGTTGAACTGATGTTCTGTTTGTGCAGGAGAGAAAATGCTAGAAAATGAAAAACTGTCACACAATCAAACAGCAGTTTGAGTGAATAATGGTCAAACTTTATTTTTTAGCTTTATTTTAGAAACAGAGTTTTGAGTTTGCAACAAATCAACAGATGTTCTTCATGTATTGGGCATGTGAGATTGCCTTTTCTGATTGGCTGGATTCATGTCACACTGTTGATGAACAGCTTGTGGTGTATGGCACATGCGCAACTTATGTGTCATGTGAGTTACAGAAAGTGTGTGTCTGTCTTCCAGTTTGTTATTTGTACTGTTGTGAAGCTGATACGCGGGCTTCTGTTTCCTGTCCTCATGAAATCATACCAACCCTTCAGTTATCAGCTCTGCACCGCCTCACTTCCTGTTTGTCTGCAGGAAAAGGAACTGGAGGCTAGTAAGAAAGAGAAGCTGAAGGAGGCCAAGCTGGAAGCAGAGGTGAAGATGCTGAAGAAGGAAAACGAGGCCCTCCGCAGGCACATTGCGGTACTGCAGGCTGAGGTGTATGGAGCCAGACTGGCAGCCAAATACCTAGACAAGGAGCTGGCTGGAAGGTAAGAGAATACTCACCTGTCCCACGCTCCACACAGTCCTCTGCATGAGAATGCACAGAGTCCCCATAGAGAACACTGTGTGTTCTATTTCAGGGTACAGCAGATACAGCTGCTGGGGCGAGACATGAAAGGACCAGCTCATGACAAACTGTGGAACCAGCTGGAAGCTGAAATTCACCTGCACCGCCACAAAACTGTCATCCGAGCCTGCAGGGGGCGCAATGACCCCAAGAAGCCCCTGAAATCACCTGTGGGCAACTTAAGACAGCGCAACGCTGCATTATTTACACAATGCTTGTGTGATTGAAAATAGGAAGAGAATTGGTTTTCTTAAGCTCTGTAGAAGTACACACTTTAAATAGTAAAAAATATCCGCCTGGTGTTTTGGTGTATCTGCCTCAAAACAACAAAAACAAAACCAACAATCATCAATATGTTAGTAAAGCTGACAAACTGTCTTTCTCCTCAGGACATCGACTCTCTGAAGAAGACTCAAGGAGTTGGCCCAATACGCAAAGTGGTTTTGACCAAAGAAGATCATGAAGGGCTTGGAATCTCCATCACAGTCAGTTCAACATCAGCTTGTATACTCAAGTTACTTCAGCCAGTTTCTTTGATATATGATTACTGTTTGTTTTGAGATTTTAATATGATATCTGTAATAACACAGGGTGGTAAAGAGCATGGCGTTCCCATCCTGATCTCTGAAATTCACCCCACGCAGCCTGCGGAACGCTGCGGAGACCTGCATGTGGGAGACGCAATCCTGGCTGTCAACAACATCAACCTGAGAGATGCCAAACACAAAGAGGCCGTCACTATCCTCTCACAGCAGGTGACACATAGACACAAACACACCACACACACAACACACACAGAGCTCTAGCAGGCTGCCACGTCCTCAGATTTTGACTCACAGGTTTGTTTCTGGGCAGAGGGGGGAAATCCAGTTTGAGGTGGTTTATGTGGCTCCAGAGGTGGACTCTGATGATGAGAACGTGGAGTATGAAGACGACAGTGGACATTGTTACCGGCTCTACCTGGACGAACTAGAAGAGGGACCAGGAGCCAATCACAATGGCCCAGCTGACTCCGCCTCCTTACAAGGCAAGTCATTTAAATAAGAGCTGCAGTGTTTTTTAGGAGATTGTGCACATTTTCTGTTCTCAGTGTGTCTGTTGGTTGTTAAGACATTGATCAGCAGCATTACTGCTGTACAGTTAGTGATCGAAAACTGTATTCTTCTGTGGAATAAAAAAACAGAAATCAAAGACTTAATGGTTAATAAATGTATTTTCTCTAAACTGAGCAGCTGTTTTGTTTGTCTCTGCAGCTGTGGGGAAGCACTTAGTAAATAACACAACAGAAAATGGAGACACAGCCTTGTCCAGTGAGGGTCCCTCATAAGAGATCTCCAAGACAGCAGAATCTGCAGAGAGTTCCTCGTAGGTCTCCAAAAGGATGTGGGATGGAAGAGCAGCATCAGATGTGAAGATATGCAGAGCAGAAAAGGATTAGGACTGCACATGTATGATATTTAACAGATGACACATTTTATGCCAAATGGAGAACAGACTTTTGATGTCCACAGAGGTGAACCACTGAGAGAAGACATGACACACTGTTTCTCAGCAGCCACAAAAGATAGTTCGCAAAGTGACTTTACTAGCACTTAAAGTAAAGTTTGTTTTAGAACAATTCAATGTTTGTGCATTTGTTCTTTTGATTGTATTGCGTTATGAAAACCATTTCGTCTGAATGTCATAAGTTGGTTGTGCGATTGTCCTAAAATAGAAATTAATTTTCTTAATGTTAAATACTATTTACTGTAAAGCAAAACTACCATGTGATGTATTTATAGTTATGATATTCACTCCTTCATATGGTCTGAGGTATTTCTGAACAAATGTATTATGTTGAACAGGGTCAAGACCTGGCAGTGTCACTTATCTACTGTATTAACAGTGTTTTAGGAAAAGATTACTGACATTCTCTGCTTAGGGCAGTGTACTTGTAATGTTTAGACAGCAAGATGAGTTTATTTATTTAATACTGGCCGACTTTTTTATGTTTTACGAAAGTGAATCTAGAGGTTTTTTATGTGTGTTGATTTATCCAGTCTCAGTGAAGTTAGCCTCAGAGCTGTGAACACAACGACTCATTACTGTATAAGTCAATAGATAATGTTTGTATGATCACCAGAGCTGCTTTCCTGTCATTAAGTTATTTTACACATCACTTAACCATCTGTCTTAATATCATCTCTGAGTGTGATCACGTCTTAAGATTGGCAGATGCTACAGTCGGAATGTCTTTACACTGATTCTAAATACAGGAAACATGCTTAAGTGTGTTTAATAATGTTTGTGCCTATAATACACAAACATTATTCACCATCGCACCGTTCTATTCACTGTTTATCATCCCATGCTTTCTGAAACACTGCGTTTTATTTCCTGCCTCATCAGCTCTGAGATTTAATGTTGCACATGTAGTGAATAAATGAGAGGAAATGTATTAATAAACTGAACTGTGTTTGCTCAGAGCGCTGCTGGTTTACTGGTGCTGATCAAGGGTTGTATTACAGTAATAGCAGATATTGTTTAACGACTGCAGTACTGTATTTAAGCTTCAGGAGGCAGTATATTTGAAAAAATAGTCGTGTTTATCTAACCCTTACCTAAGGGACTAAAATGTGGACTGACAGTTTTTGATAACTTCATACGGAAAATCATTGAACATGATTTTTATGGGTAATGTCATATACCATTCGTTTCTTGATTATGTTATGTTAGCTATAAGATACTACAGGCAAAACGTTGGTTTGTAGTTTTGTAAGAATGAAAATGTTTGTTAAAGTTTCAGCTTTGATTTTGTTGTTGAAAATAATGTGAGTTTGGTGAAGATTACCTCCAGCAACACAGTGAAAAGTTGTTGTCAGAAGTGGGATTCGAACCCACGCCTCCAGAGGAGACTGCGACCTGAACGCAGCGCCTTAGACCGCTCGGCCATCCTGACTCATAGTTCAGAAAAATAAGTTATTATTGGATGCTCTACATACGTCAATGTCCCAGATTAAGTTTTATTACTACTAACTTGTAATATTTGGGAAACTTTGTACAATGGCTTTTTTTTGCTACACGTGGAACGAGCCGCCGTTCCTCTTCCTCACAGCTGCAGAGGGTGATGAAGATCTGGCCGGACTTCTGCTCCAGTGTTTAGCTGTTTTCTGTTCGGCTTTCTACAAGCGCTCAGACGCGCTGCTTGATCAATGGCGTCCTGTCGGAAACCTCGTTCTTGTCGTTTGCTGGTTTGTGTTTGTTAATCATTGTTTGAGATGAAGGATGTAGAGAGTTCTTCAGTGTGAGCTCATCCATGTGTTGCTTAAAACAAGAAACATCATCATCGCTGCTTTACAACCACGTTATCTGCTGAATTGTGTTACAGTCACATCTGATGTTCACATGATCTGTTTGTCTGCAGATGTTGGTTTGTTTTATTTGCTGAACATATCATTAATTTGTTTGGACAGCTTTGATGTCCTGCTGAGGGCAGAGAGAGATGCAGAGAGTGCCGCTGTGTTGTCGAGATGCAGTCAGCAGGCGTTAAGGACACTCTCCAAAAATGATTTGCTCAAATGTGTAACCAGAGAGTGGAAGTACAACCAGATCACGTTTGACAGCCTGTGAACACTCACTCACTGCAGCTCAACATGAAAAGGTTTGAACTTTAATCTATCAGTGTATTCCTCACATAATTGTTTCTAAGAGGTTCTGTGTGAGGGTCTTTGAGATGCTGTTCTAATCTGCACTTGTGAGAACATTGTTTTTCTGATCTTTAGGGCAGATGTTGGACACTTGATAGACTCTAGCTTCTCCTTAGTAAAATGTCTGCAGCTGTTTGGTTTCTTAGTTCACTCTGGCTCTGGCTCTTCTGTTGTAATTGTCATACAGCATCTTGTTTTGGTATTTGAAGTCTATAAGGATGATCCGCTCCTCTGTGTGAATTCTTATTGTGTTTTTTCACTTTATGAACAAAAGAATCATTTACAGCTGGTCTGAGGGTGCTGTGAATTCAGGTTCACAAAATGATTCACAGAACTAACTAGCAGCTGGTTGTGCTTAACATCTTTAAACCCCAAAATCTTGCTGAGCTCCTCACAACCTCTGAGCTCCTCACAACCTCTGAGCTTCTCACAACCTCTGAGCTCCTCACAACCTCTGAGCTCCTCACAACCTCTGAGCTCCTCACAACCTCTGAGCTCCTCACAACCTCTGAGCTCCTCACAACCTCTGAGCTTCTCACAACCTCTGAGCTTCTCACAACCTCTGAGCTCCTCACAACCTCTGAGCTCCTCACAACCTCTGAGCTTCTCACAACCTCTGAGCTCCTCACAACCTCTGAGCTCCTCACAACCTCTGAGCTCCTCACAACCTCTGAGCTCCTCACAACCTCTGAGCTCCTCACAACCTCTGAGCTTCTCACAACTCTGAGCTCCTCACAACCTCTGAGCTCCTCACAACCTCTGAGCTCCTGAGAACTTGAAGTGTGTTTTAAAAACGTTCATTAAGTGAATAAAGTCCATCCAGACACATTTTGCATTGTATCTATACCCAGTGAACTCTGTGACATCTGATGACAGCTCTATTAAAATGTAACTGGGCGTCTGGTGTGCTGTCTCTGCACATTATTGGTCAGTCAGACTGAATGGATCAAAGGTCTGCCTCCTCTCTGGACTTCTGATCAGCAGCTGTGGGTATATTACTCTGTGCCAGACCTCTGCAGATCTCACTGTGATCATGACCACATTTGATGACATCTTGAAGGAGGTCGGCCAGTTCGGCCGCTGCCAGATAAGAGTCGTCGCCCTTTTCTGTTTGGTCTCCATGCCGTTTCCTTGTGCCTACGTGGGGATTGTGTTCCAGGGCTTCACTCCTGAACACTGGTGCCGTGACCCGGGTGTCTCTGAGATCAGACAGCATTGCGGCTGGAGTCTTCAGGACACACGGAGGATCACTGCGCCCCGGGTGAACACCTCTGCTGGTGTGGGATACAGTCAGTGTGAGAGATACAACATCGACTGGAACTCCACTGACCTGACCTGTGACTATCCTGACAGTGACCCCGGCCAAGTGCCACCTTCTCCGTCACCTGTGATGGTCTGTACAGATGGTTGGGAGTATGACTATGAAGGCAGACAGTCTTTTGTCACTGAGGTAGGTGCTGGGATCACACAAGTACTTTCTTAGACTCCTAAAATTAAGGTGTTTTTTTATTTATTTATTTTTTTTGTTCCCCAAAGTCCCTTTTAGTCAAATTAGTCAAAAGTTTTGACATTTTTGTTTATATTGCAGTAGCTCAGCTGGTCCAGCATTGTGTTGACAGTGTAAATGTTGTGGGTTTGAGTCCCAGGGAACACACACACTCATCAAATGTATAACTTAAATACACTGTAAGTCACTTCGGATAAAAACATTTTTTATTACTTTGTAGAACCTTGTGAAACAGAAGGTTCTTTATGGAACCATACAGCCAAAATGGTTCTTCTATGGCATCGTGAAGCCCAGTGTTCACCAGTGTGTGGTGCCAATGTTGAGAGTTATAACTAACAGATTAAGATTATTATCTGATGTGTGTTACAGTTTGGCCTAGTGTGTGGAGACGCCTGGTATGTCGACATGTTCCAGGCAACGCTCAATGTTGGATTTTTGGTGGGCAGTGTTGTGATTGGATACCTGGCAGACAAGTATGACTGAGATTTAATATACATTACATGAGCAAAAGTGTGGCACACACCACTTCATGCTGGGGTTGGGCTTTTTTCTGTCATGACACATTTTTATGCTAAGTCATACAATGCCATTCATTCAAGAGAACTGTGTGATTCCCATTATGATGCTACAGTTTGGGGAGGGCTCTATATCTCTGCTTCGTACACAAAGTGAGGTCCATAAATAAACATTTTACTGAGTCTTGTGTAGAAGCTCTTGACTGGCCTGCACAAAGCTTTGACCTGAGCTCTATTGAACACTTGGTGAATGTGAGCCAGGCCCTCATCTTGTCATTCCTGTCACGCCCAGCTTCACTGCCTGACTTCCTCTGATGCTCTTGTGTCTGAATGGAACAAATGCTTGAATCCATGTCACCGAGAAGCTGTTTTAACAAATGAGAGGAATGAATTGTCTTTTGAACTTCAGGAAGACACAAGCCCATCTGTGAGGTCAGACACTGACACTGGGCTGAACGCACTCTTCTGTCTCACACTGTAACAGGCAAACACAATAATTAAAGGGCCGTTTGGTGTTTTAGGGCCCACATGGGCACATGTGATGAAAACCTGTCATTATTCACAATCTAAATGCTCATTTGTTATTTAATGACATTTTGATACTAAGCAGGACACGGTTTGTTCTAGAGGGGAAGAATGTTTCTTCACATCACTGTGTTTATGTTGTCATGTATGTCTAATTGACTGATATCTGTTGTTTTAGAGTTGGTAGAATGAAGAGTTTTCTCCTGACCAACTTCTTCATCGCAGTAACAGGAATTCTGGTCGCCACGTCCCCTAATTACATCACCCTGCTGCTCTTCAGAGCTCTGTATGGCTTTGGAGTGAAGGGTGGATGGATGGTTGGATATGTGCTGAGTAATGAAACACTTTCAGATGATTCACTCACAGTTACATGACACGTGTATGTCTGTATGGTATAGAGCAGTGCCTCTTACTCCTGACATTCTCCTTACCTGAAACACCTCAACATCTAGTGGTGATCCTGGACACCCCACTCAACCGTTCTGCATCATTCATAAGATTATTCTCTAGAGAAGAAACTAGCAAACAGTAAAACAACTGTGAAAATAAAATGGTTAAGAATAGGACATTATCAACTGAAGCTGAGAGACTAGTTTAACAACTAGTTTAAGATAACAAGTTGTTCTTCACACAGATGTGCAATCCATATATGAATAATATACTATATTATGACTGAATGTAGAGTTTATTATTACATTTCATGATAGTTCAGTATGTTTCCGTACACTGTGGTCTGAGAGAATTACACAACCTGATGTAGGAGCAGTTATTGTGGTGTTGGGAGCTGTTTTCTCCACACACAGACACCTCAGTGATTCCTCTTCATCCTATAGTCACAGAGCTGGTGGGAGTGGAGTACAGGAGAACAGTGGGTGTGACCTATCAGATGTTTTTCAGCATTGGTCTTCTTGTTCTGTCTCTCCTCGCTTACCTCATACCAAACTGGCGCTGGTTACAGGTGGCCTTCACAATACCGTACATCTGCTTCCTGACATACTACTGGTGAGACCTGTACGCATGTACAGCAACAGTATGTACAGTATATGAGACTCAGTGAGTGATAATGTGCAATCAGATGGTCGTGATATGACTGACATAAATGATTTTAATAGGTTTTCTAGACCCTGTAAAGAGACAGAACTCATTGCTGTAGAAGTAGTAGCAGTTTATTAGCAGTTATATCATTTCTGCATTTTTCACCTGGAAAGCATCTAGTGCAAGACATACATTTAATGTTGTGTTGTGTTCAGTGGGTTTTGAACTCGTATTGTCGGTATGTCGAGCTCTGTGCTCTGTTAAGTTAAATGAGCTAATCTCAGCTCTGTAGAAATCACACCAGACTTTACACTTTCAGGTGTGTCCCTGAGTCTCCAAGATGGCTGCTCTCCCAAAACAACAAAGTCAAAGCCCTGGAGATCACGCAGTCAATAGCCAGAGAGAACAGGAGGACCCTGTCCAAGAACATTGAGGTACAGAACACCAACATAGTGTCTCTGATGAGCGTGACACTGCAACTCATTTTAACACCCACATTTGTTAATCAGACATTGAAAGATGACAGTGCAGAGTCTGTGTCAGCTGCTTCCTTCCTGGATCTGATCAGAACGCCCAACCTGAGGAAATACACCTTCATCTTGAGTTACAACTGGCAAGTCTGTGAAACACGTTTCACATGAAGAGGTTTGATCATAAATCCATAAGCTCTGTTGAATCTCCTCACAGGTTCACCAGTGCTGTGGTCTACCAGGGTCTCATTATGAGGCTGGGAATCATTGGGGGAAATGTGTATTTAGACTTCCTCATATCTGCAATTGTGGAATTCCCAGCAGCATTCCTCATCCTCCTCACTATTGAGCGGATTGGCAGACGGCTTCCGTTTGCAGCTGCAAACATTGTGTCTGGAGCGGCCTGTCTGATCACAGCCTTCATTCCTGACAGTGAGTGTGAATCACAGCTTCCAGATCTCTGACTGCATGATGTCATTTCTGTTTGTACAGAAAAACACACTTTATGTGATTCCTGAGAAACACTTTTGATCATGTATGTGTTACGTGTATCTTCTGAAACATTATTGTGTTTGCACACAGTCCTGGCCCTGTAAAAGTGTATCTGACCAATCACCACAACACTCTTTAACCAATCAGCAACAGGGGGCGTGTGCATCAGCTGTTAGTCATTGACTGTGTTATACAGTGTGTTGATTTTAAAAATCAGCAGTATTTTTTTGTTTTTTTGCTCACTGCACTTTTAAGCAACTCAGTAATATGTTAAAGCAAACCACATGAGAAAGCAGACAGGAGTCTCTGCTCCACTTCAGCATTATAACTAATCTGTGTATGCAGAATATCATCGAGTTACATAAGTCAGGTCTGCACATGTTTACATGCACATGATGCACAGATCATGCAACAGATGCACGTGTTAAAGGTTTAATCTGTAAGGATAAGTATAATGCTGGCAATAGTTAATAAAGCATCCATTGCTGTGTGGAAGTGGCTGTAGTTGACAGACATCTATTTATATTGACTGGAGTGATGGGGACAGAGTTTATAGTATGTTAATGATGGCAATGTGAATATATGTGTATTAATGTTGATATTCTACAGGTATGTTCTGGTTTAAAACCACTGTTGCTTGTATTGGCCGTCTGGGCATCACTATGGCTTTTGAGATGGTAGTGTTTGTAAACACTGAACTGTACCCCACTGTTATCAGGTCAGTTACAGTATGAGTACAGTATGTACAGTAAATGAAGGTTTTGCTCAGTAATGCTGTTTTTCTGCAGAAATCTGGGTGTATCTGCCTGTTCTACATTATGTGATATTGGAGGCATTGTAGCTCCATTCCTGCTCTACCGACTTGCTGTCATCTGGATAGAATTACCGCTCATCATTTTTGGTACCAGCATTTCTTTCACATGTGTTTGAATTTGCGATGTTCACATTGTCAGGTGAGCCCTAAATGTGTTTCACACAAGTACAGTAAGACAGGTTCCTAGGTCAACATGTTTTTCTTTAACCAATCACAGCCCTAACCCTTACCCTAACTCCACCCCTGAAATCAGAGGCCACTGATTGGCTGAGAGGAATAATGTTCCAGGAACATGTGCATGTTGGTTCAGCAACCTGTCGAACTTAAACCATGTGAACCTGTGACAGTGGCACAAATAGACACAAACACAAGCATCAAGCCATGTAAACTTTGCACGTGTGCCCGTAAGATTCTGAGGGAACCGAGTTGTGATTTGGTCATTGTTTGTAACAGTTCTCTGAAACACTGTGGCATGAATCACACATTGTCATTGTGTTCAGCTGATCTGTTTGAAACTGCCACTGATGAGAAGATCAGACAGTCCAGAGGTGTCATGTGACCTGAACTTTAACTGTCACAGGTGCTCTAGCGTTTGTGGCTGGTGGACTGGTTCTTCTCTTACCTGAAACTAAAGGTGTTCCTCTTCCCGAGACCATTGATGACATCGAATGTCCACACAGGTAACGTTTCTCCACACACTGACCAGAGTAACATTTCTCACACTGAACCTTCATCACAGCTGTCAATCACTTCTCATCCAGCAACAAAGAAAAGCATGTGAAGAGTCAACAGCTGGAGAATCTGCTGCCATCTGATGTCACCACCAACAAAGACGTCACAACTGTCTGATTCCACACAGCAACTTCTGTGGCCTGTGTTATTTATTGATTTATTCCAATATCTGATATCACGTGTGTCACAGACGCTCAGTGGGATCAGACTCTTCTCTGTGCTGAAAGTGATACACATGATGAAGCAAAGCTGAACTCTCCGAATGCTGCTCGACCAATCAAAACAGAGGCACAGAGCTATATATGAGTATAACAAATATTGTATAATAGTTAACATGTTTATAACATTTATAAAATTTGTAACCATTTAAAACAATTCAAAACAAATCTTTATATGAATGTATTTCCGAGGAATTAACAGGCATTTATTATGCTATATGTTTTGTCAGTTTAAATGATCATTTTATAAATATTTTACCTGTCTTTCTGTCAGTGTAACATGTAACAGCAAATCTGTTTATTCAATGAAAGTTTGAGGTGAAACACAAATAGAGACATTCTTCAAAGATCCGGTTCTTTAATGTGGGAACACTAACAGAATTTATTAAATCCTTTTACAAATTGTTACGTAAACGTTCAGACTCCTTCAACAGTTTCATTTGTACACATTTCATTTCCACAGCACAGCATATATTTGCTTTATAATGAACTGCTATTAGTTTCCTTTTATACTGCGATCAATCCAGTCGACAAACTTGGAGACACGAGTATAAACTCCAGGTTTCATAGCATTAGCGCAGCCGAGACCCCATGATGTCACTCCCTGAAGAACAAACATGTTCTGTGCGTAGCAGACGAGAGGGCCACCGCTGTCACCCTAAATGAGCAAAACACACAACAGTGAAATCTGACTCAAAGTCACTGCAAAGTAAATATGCACACAAATACTGTGTGACATATATTTAATCCTCATAATCAATTTGTTACAGTACAAAATACAAATATCATTGTGGATTTGTCTGACTTGTCTGTAACTTTTCATTTGGCCAAAATGGAGGATTTTAAGGCAGTATGATAATTAGCTGGTTTAGTTATGCAGTCAGTGAATATGTCAGTAGATGAATAAATCAGTGATTTGTGTTTCTGTGCATTGATTCTTTACCTGACAGCTGTCTGTTCCTCCTTCTATGTTTCCGGCACACATCTCGTGTTCCTTCACACGATTGTCCAGAAATGACGGGCGGTTGCAGATTTTATTCTCAATTACAGGGAAGCCGGTTTCTTTTAGGTGACCTTCTCCACCCGTTCCTGTGGGAAACAAGTTGAAAACTCATTATTTTGATGAGTGATTTACAGCAGAACGTCCAGGCTCCTCTTTTCCATGAACAGTGAGATTTTCACTCACTACAGATTAGTCTGAACCTTCATATTTTATGTCTGGGTGAACTATGCATGTCTTCTTTAGGTGAAGAAAGTAAAGAATGTATTTTGCAGTGGTCACCAACCCTGAGTCTCTCCCCAGCCTGTTACATAACATTCAGTGCCACTCGGTACAATATAATCCTTTTCTGGTAGACAGGCAGGCAATACCTTCTCATTTATTACTGCAGGCCTAAAATGAGACACACGTCATTGTACATTCGAATTATGAAAGTCATTATAAACGAATTGTTGTGGTTAGACTTTAATTTAAGACAGCTGGAGCGAAACGGATTCAGGAGATTAAATAATACTCTAATTAAAGTGACGAGCTCACCTCGTGCTAGATTATTAACCTAGACCTGGAGAAAATCATTCAGGCATTTGACCTTAACTCTCCTGTCAGTCATTTATATGATTGAATTTTTTCTTTAACTCTGACCTATCTAACTTCAGAAGAGCAATGTCAGTTCCAGATGGTCCCATGATGATCTTTGAAACATCTCGCTCCTGTTTGGATGCTTCATTTGCACGTTCTGTGTGGATTCCAAGGAAGATCTTGTAGGCTGATGGCCGCTGAGACCTAATAATAAAAATGGTAGGAATGCATTTAATGAAACCTTTTAATTTCTAATCGCTGTATTTTTATCCCCTTAAATGGAAAATAGATAAAAAGTGCCACTCACCTCTCAAGACAATGAGCTGCAGTTAAAACCCACTGCGCATCGATTAGTGTTCCACCACAAAAATGAATTTTGCTGGTGCTATATGAGAAAATGTATTATGAACTGTTAAAATCTGTTCTGTGACAAAAGGTTTTTTTTTTATTTATTTCATTTGATTAAATGTTAACTTGATGATGTTAGTTAGTAGTATTTGTAGTTAACAATAGTTAGTAGTACAGTCTGGTAGCAGAGCTGTTTGCTTTATAGTGTATTAATAAGGAGTACAGAACACAGGAGGTTTGTGGACCTGGTTCTAAGACTGATCTGCCAAGGCCAGGAGTGTGGTTTAGAAACACATCCTCCAACAATTCGCCCGAAGCAGCGTTTAGGTTTTACTGCTGGTTGTCCACACTTTAGACCGTCTGATCACATGGGAAAATGCATGTTAAGTATCTCACATTGCAAGACGTTTGAGAGCAGATAACAAAACTGAGAGACATCCGGGTATTTCTCTGCTGTTAGAGACATTGAACACATTCTTACCGCAGTCTGGAATCTGACAGTAATCCCACTTCTTATTTGGATCTGTGGTGTAGCACCAGGGTCCATTCACATCATTATCTGGGTTTCTGCATTGCTAACAGGATTAAACTATGTTAAACTGGTGTTCCTTTAATCAATTATTCAGATTTCATTAAAGTCTCAGACCTACATTAGACTCAAGGCCCTTGTCTGGATGAGTCTCGGGGGTAAAACTGGCGTGCTGATGCGGGCTCATGGAACTCCAGGCCTGGCACGTCACTCCCATGATGGTTCTGAACATGGAGCCCCGGTAATCTGCTCCATTGCCAACTTTGCAATCTAAGAAAAGAACATCATGTTCATAACCTTCTTCAGACCATATCACATTACTGTATGTTGATGATTCATATCAATCTTAGCTTGAATGTGCTTAAACCTTTTTCTGTGGAAGTGGATTGCTCTGTTGGAGGAGCTGCAAGTACAGATGGTTTGGTAGGTGGCTTCTGGTCAGGTGTGCTGGGTTTGACGTCACAACGTTCAAGGTTGCAATACTCCCATCGAACAGAGGGGTCAGTGGTGAAGCACCAAGGGGCTCGGTCCCCATCAGGGTTCCTGCACAGGTTCCTCCTCAGATCTCTGCATGAGCAGGAGATAATGGGTGGAGATTCTCAAGACCAGCACATGACTCTTGAGTGTGAGTCTATGTGAGTTCTTACGCTTTGGGGAAGTTCTGAGGTGTTTTGGAATGTTTATGAGGTTCCATGGAAGTCCAGAACTGGCACTTCTTTCCGCTGATGGTCTCTGACATGACACCCCGGTATGAGCTTCCATCCCCTTCATAACACTCCTCCCCCTCAGGGATGACCGGATCCTCTGGGAATCACATATTTGACCAGTGGCAGGTAAAAATAAATGATAAGGACAGAAAGCAGTATTTGTGGTCGTGTAATGGGTCCTGCAGTACAGACCAGGTCTGGGCTGATCTCCACAGCTGGGCACACTGCAGTACTCCCAGCGGGTGTCAGGGTCAGTGGTGTAACACCAGGGGCTTCTCTCATTATCAGGATTCCTGCAGTAATTCTTGTCGAGACCTCTGCAGTAAAGAGGGTCTTCAGGTTAAAGCAGTATCATTATTACAGTCAGTATTAAAGTCCTGGACATTTCAGTGGTACAAACTCATAGTGGTATTTGGAGTGGTTATGTGTAAAATTTAAAGCTCTTCTTTTATTTAAAACATTCTTGTTTTGTATTCCAGGGTACAAAAATAAGCTTATGCATCTGGAACAATGTGAGGGTGAGTAAATGATTATCAAACTGCCCCTTCAGCTCTGGTTCATGAATGAATAACATAATGTTCCAGGTCTCATTGACACTTACTTGCACGGGTAGTTTTCTGGAGTTCTGGATTGCTTGTGAGGAGTTTGAGATGCCCAATTCTGACAAGTTTTCCCTGATACAGTCACAGAAATAGTTCCCCTGTATAATCTACCCTCTCCAGTAGCACAGGTGAGTTCTGGTACAATTGTGGGTGGTTCAGTCGCTAGAATATGAAATAAGCAAGTGTTGATGAACGTATAATTTGGCACGCAACCCAATGCAGTGTTTGTGACAGGACTGACGCTTACTGCATCGAGGAATAGAGCAGACCTCCCAGCGTTTGGATGGATTGGTGGTGAAGCACCAGGGCCTGGGCTCCCCATCAGGGTTCCTGCAGTAGTTCTCCTCCAAGTACTTCTCAGGAAGACTTGAAAAACACACAGCACATTCAGTATGAGTACTGCTGCAAGAGGGACCATATCTCATTCATGCTGAGTGCTGAAGTGCTGGTTGCTCACGCTGAAGGGCTGTAACCATGGTTGTGTGGTTTCTGAGAGTCCCAGCGCTGACAGGTGTATCCACTCTCAGTGGTGGAGATCTTTCCTCTGTAGTTCTCTCCACTGCAGTGCATGCATTCCTCTACACATATTCAAGAGCAGAGTCAAGAGTCTGTGCTCCACCATTATTGTGACACAGAGCCACTAAACTGCTGGAAGTACCTGTACAGTTTTGAATATTACAGTGTTCCCAGCGTTTCTCTGGATCTGTGGTGTAGCACCATGGACCCCCTTTGTCTCCATCTGGGTTCCGACAGAAGTTGGACTCCAGGTCAGACTTGGGGTTTGTCTTTGGTGTTATGCTGGGGAATAAATCACAGGTTAATTATCCCTGTGTTGTTTCTGTATGTTTTTTAAAAAAGAGAAAGTGGGATCAGGACATCAAGAAACATACTTAGGCTTATGGGGGAAACTTCCCTCCCATCTCTGACATATTGTTCCCGTTTTTGTCTTGGATTTTGTCCCTCTGTAGTCTGTGCCAATTCCATTCACACATTCCATTAAATACTCTGTGTGCAGAAATACAGCCACGAACACACCATTACAATGAATAATTACACAATTAAACACGTTTTAGGAGAGTGGACTCTGTTGGACTTCTGCTGTTGTTCATCATTTACAAGATTGTCACATTTTTATAGCAGAAAATCTGTTTGGATGATAGATTTTTAGATAATCCTGTTTACTTTGGTTACTGACATGGACCAAACTACACTTGGATATTTCTGGGAAGATTATATATTAACTCATGAATGTTAAGAGCCAGTTCTCTTGTGTTCATGTACTGAAGAACAAGAACATGTAGTTTACAGCTAACTTCAACAAGAGCACAAGAGCAGTGAATGATGAGCTCTGGAGTTTTACCCTGTTTCTCATACAGTGCTGTGCTCATTCTTCTCAGTATCGGATCAGTCTTGGAATTGGCAGGTAATGTTACACAGTCCTGATCTTTCTCAATGTAGTAAAAGGACCTGCAAAACACAGACATGTGTCACACTGGAGGGCTGTTCAGATCAGGGCAGTCTGCACTGTGTCTCATTCACACTCTTTCAGGTGCTGTTGTAAACTTCACCTGCATGTGAAGGATGTCTCTTGGTCACACTTCATGGCACATTCCTCCACTGATTTTACAGTGTACTGTGTTTTGGTGAATTTCACTATCCAAGCTCCGTCTGTTTTAATGTACGCATCCAGAACAGCTGTAACATGTGAACATTATGATCAACACAGTGTGTTAAAGGTTAAAAGACATTTTTTGTGATCTTAAAATAATTTTTTAGGAATATCAACATAAATGTTGTTTTTTTTATAAGAGTGTGCATCTATCAGCATTTCTCTGTTAAACATGTTCATGTTAAATGTGTTCATAATAATAATAATAATAATATTCTGTTCTCATGATTTTTTATGTTGTTTAATGATTCTGCTCATTTTAACTCCCACAGAGAGATTACTCAAATAGAAACTCAGTTGCATCTGGAGATTATTACAGGATACTCTAGGAATATTTGTATGTAAATATGTACATGCACTTCACCCTCAAAGCAACTTCTTACCTGTACTTTCAGCACGGGCCCTTCGGACACCTGGAGGTGACAGTTCATCACATTGGACATTCCATTATAATGAGTGTTATGAATTTATAGGTTTCTTTAGTATAAAATAATTTAGAGCTGAGAGACTGAAATGCTAATCACTGGCTTACCTGAGAAGAGGAGAAGACAAACTAAAAGACCTGCTTTATGAACCTCCATGATGGAGCTTTGAAAAGCAGACTGAGCCCAGAGGTTCTGAATTTTTTAAACAAACATCACAGCAGAGTCACTCATCTGTCAATCATTATCCTGATAAGGTCATGTTGTGTTTGTTAATCACTGTGTTCTGATCTCATGGTTTACCAGAATTATATAAATGAATCTCTGTGCATTCTCTTCACATTACTCTAGATTTGTTCTAGAATTGCATTGACAATGGAAAACAGGAGAAAACAGAGAATTCATTGAAAGAATTTATTGATCATTTTAACACTAGGTATTTAAATAACAAAAACAGCTATTTTTTCACTGTATAATAGTGCAATAAGACACTTGGGGAAATGTGGAAGCAGTGTATTATACATTAAATGAAATGCAAATATATTCTGTCCTACGACAAAGAAAATTCCCATCAACTTCTCAAATCAATCAAGTTAATTATTAACTAATAGTCCATCAGTCATATAAAACTGACTCACTACACAAACAAAAAACAACCAAATTATGCAATTCTGAACAATGTTCCAAATGAAGCTGTAAGAAACCACATGAAATAACTGTTGAACTTCATTATTTCATCTGCCACGAAAATCTGTCAAATCAGGAGACATGCTGTTAAACAAGAACATTTACATTTGATTATTTTGAACCACAATCTAGATGTTATGGAGTATGTTTGAGTCATGCTTCAGTCCTTCAGAACAGACCAGATCTAGGCTGGTCTCCACAGCTGCGTCTCAGGGTTAGTGGTGTAACTCCAGGGGGTTTTGTGGATGTGTCTGTGGGGCTCTGAACACTCTTTCTCTCTCTGGTCATTTCTTTTTACTCTACAGAGAGTGTGTCTCTCACCTTATGTGAGGTTCTCTCACTGAACACACAAGCACACGCTGGTTATTTCATTCAACTGGTCGGGGTTGAGTTCAGTGCTTTGCAGATGGCTGAACACAAATGTTAGTTTCCGTTAGTTTCTGTTTTGTTGTCTGTTTAGACACTTCATTCTGTCTGTGAGACGTTTGCAACCAACTTGTGCTGTAGCTCAACTGCATGGCAGCAATGAGAAGGTCATTGATTTGATTCCCAGGGAACACAGGAACTGATGAAACTGCATCTGCAGGTCATATAGGATGAAAACACCTGCCATAAAAAGTGTAGTTTATTAAATCACTGACAATACACTGAAACAGCTCATAGTGGGTCATTTACAGTGCTTTAATTTGTTTTGTCTCTAAAACATTATTAGGCAAAAAACAACAGCATTATTTTCACAATAATTCTCACATCTCTCTTCAGATCAGTCACCGCTGTTTAACTGACTGTACTGTTATGATGTCATGATACTGTAGCAGTAACAGCAGTAATAATGACTCCTGTATGTTCTGCACTATATAATCACTGCTCCTGTCACAGGATCAGGCTGCAGATATGAAGACTGGCTTATAGCTGGTCTTGGTTCATTGTTAAACTGCAGCTTTAAAGTAAAGTGTGTGTGTGTGAGGGAGATATTAAATGAAAGCAGTGTTTATAAAGCCCCGGACTGCAGCAGGAAGTCACATCACTGACTCTCATCCGCTTCCTGTCTCCACCACACAAATCACAACTCCAAACTCTGTGATTTTCCTCTTGTTACCCTTGACCTCACATCACCACTAAATCTGAATTTTAGAAGTTATGCTGAGAGAAGATTTGTAATAAAAGAGATAAAACAATAAAGAAATACATTTCCACAAACCTGATGTCAGCAAAAACAAACTCAAGGTGTCAGGGATTTGGCTGGTTACCATGGCGCTGGTTTATAGGTATAAAGTATAAGTCAGGACAGTGACTAGTAAAGCACATATATGATTTCTTTTAGTGATGACGTTCTGGATTATGCATATATGGCCAATGCATTAATAGGGCGTTATTTAACATTATTGTGTATTGTGACGCTCCCGTCAGCATTCCTCGTGCACTGTGTGGTGAATATCGAGCGCGCTCACCGTACCAGTCAGTCCCACCACAGGGAGCGCGCACGGATCGCAATAAGCCAAACGAAAGCCGGGAACGCGGAAACAGTGGAAGTACCGGCGACGTTCATCGCACAAACCGCTTTAGAAAGCCAGACACTGGATGTAACGAATACTTTTAGTACTGGGTCGTCGGATAAGAAGAAGTGGATTAGGATTGTTGCAATTATTCGGGGATTTGAGAATGCCGGGAAGACGAGAGGAGGAACGGCGGAAACTCGCCGACATCATCAACCACTGGAACGCCAACCGGCTCGACCTGTTCGAGATCAGCCAGCCGACCGAGGTGAGTCCGCGGTGAAGGAGTGCAGGCCATGCGGAGCCACTCGATCTGTTCCTGCTGCGAGCGACTGTAGTTCAGAGCTGCAGCGGAATGATCTTACAGAATGAACGTGTGTGTGTGTGTGTGTGTGTGTGTGTGTGTGTGTCATGAGGTTTTGTTGTGACGTTATGTGTTGAAGATGAAGAAGCAGCTGTCAGATCACTTTTAGGTGATGATGATGATGATGATGTCTCTCTGTTGTGTGTATAAGAGATTAAAACTCAAATGCATTGAGTACTTTTTGATCGTACAGTTTCTTAGTCGTTGTTGATCACGCAAGGTGTCATTGCACTACTAAGCCACTCTCGTGATTATTGAATATGTGATCAGTTATTGAATGCATGATAAAACGTGCTTTATTTTCAGTCCTGTCTCTCAGTGCATGTGTGCATTCGCTGTATGTCTTCAGCACCTGCAGTTGCATTGGAGTGCAGGTGAATTTGGCACCTCTCACTGTACAGGCCCTGGCTGATCTTACCCAGCGCAGTCAGTTTGGTCAGTGGTGGAGGTGTGTTAGGTGTGAGGATGTGCTTTGCTCTCTGATGTATCTGAACCTGAGGGGAAATCCTGCACAAAAATCACTTTCATATGAGACGAATAGTCTGGTTTTCCCACTCCAGTGGAGAAGGAGGTGTCAGACTGGTTTTCCAGACTGGGATGAGTTTGTGTAGTTTGTGTTGTGATCTGTGTACACACCCTCACCGCCTGGCTTCAGTTTCCCTGTTTAGTCATCTTCATCGTCTGTTCACAGAAGGAGAAACTCAAACAAAACAAGGTCCTGCTGTGTGGCCATGATGAAAGTTTAAACAGGACCTGAGTTTCACACAGTTTCAGCAGTTAGGCACATACCTGGTGTTCATGTTACAACAGCCGGCCGTCCAAAAAACACACATGTGCCATGAAAACAAAACAAATGTTTCCTGATGAATAAACTGTTTTAAAATGACATGTTGGATTTCTCTCAACATTAGAGTTAGCTCATGGCAGATGACATTGGACTGTGTCACCTCTCATGTTTTTGAAACTATCATGAATTATGTTTTAGAGGTTTTTAAAAATGCAATTAATGCTGATTTACACTAGAAATGCTCCGAAATTGGAGTGAGATATTTTGAGATGTTATGTGTGATTCAGAAGCAGTTTCTGGGTACAGTTAGCTCAGAAGAGTGTTTGTTACGTGCTGTAATTGTTGCTGGGCAGAAATTCATAGTTTCAGTTAGTTTCTTCTGAAGAGACTCAAATGAAAACAGTGATGTAGAGTCAAATGGGTGAGAATAGACTCACGGTTGGGTTTGGTGATTTTTAATGACCTGTGATGGGTGTGAGAAAGGGAGTTTACTGTAGTGCATTATTACACAATCTGTAGATCGAACACGTCAGCGCAGTTAAGTCTTTATTCTTGCACACATCCTCAGAGCTTAAACTTCTCACTAAAGTGACTGGAACACAAGAAACAGATGATCCAGCCACACAAACAAGCTTGTGTTGCGCTGTTGTCAGAATGTGTGACGTTTGTCCTTCTAATCAGAAGAGTTTGTAGAGTAAAACTGCTGCAGAATGTCTGTCCACACACACACACAAACACACACACATGTACAGTGGGGGGCTGATTTGATAGATTAAGGGATTTGTTTTTTTTTTTGTTAGCCTGCCGTGTTCATGTCCTGAAGAGACGCTTTAGCCGTGTGATCGATACACAAAACTGCTTTTATGTTACACACAATTACATTTATGAGTTGCAGTTTTGCAGAGTTAAATTCACTTTTATTAAGAGCTGTGATGATTAATCTACTTGTAAAGCTGTGATAAACAAGCTGTGGTGTGTGTCCTGTTATGATTCTCCTGTAATATCACATTTCCACATGCTTACTGTATCAGCGGTCACAGAGCTGTGAATGAACCCTCATCGGTCTCAGAGGAGTTAACCTCTCTCTGCATCTGTGTGTGAGTGATGTAACCCTGTGACATCATGATGTGATACATACATCAGAATACTGAATAGTGTGGCTGGGGAGGTTTGTTACTGACTGTCAGACGTTTACCACTCTTTATTTGCCTGAAATTAAGTCATTAAATAAGAAGCTGTTTTTAAATAGAGGAAATGTGCTTAGAGTCTCTCTCTCTCTCTCTCTCCCTCTGTTTATAAGACTCAGGAGTGTTGACACAGGTGTCTTCTGCTGCTTGTCTCTTATGTAAACTCAGATGTCATTAGTTTTTGACTCTTCTGCTTTGCTCTGCCCTCATCTGATTTTGGACGGCTCAGAAATGCTGTAGCTTAAAGCAGAGAGCAAAATGAGTGTTTTATTTTAATATATTTCATTTAGTAAAAGTCAGGAGACGTCTTCTCGGGACTGGACTCGGGATTCCTCTGTACATCAGGTGCCATCACGTTAGTTAATTGCTCCTCTGATATTTCTCCAGTTGCTCCAGACATGTTTCTCCATATGCTGAATGCAGTGACATGTATTTACGGGCCTCAGCAGGCAGGAGTGTGTTAATATATTTAATCTGGAATAGAGAGCAACAGAACAGGTTTGGAATTCCCGAAATGGATTAGAGATGAAAGACATATCGTGTCTCATAGCTTATTTATGAGCTGTGTGTGTGTGTGTGTGTGGTTGTGTGTGTGTGTGTGTGGT